>OY992876.1:17896555-18018736 GCA_963921405.1 Cepaea hortensis
GGAGGGATGTGGAGGAAGGAGGAGGAGGGAGGAGGTAGAGGGAGGTGAGGGAGGGAGGAGAAGGAAGAAGGAGGAGGAAGGGAGGAGGTAGAGGGAAGGAGGAAGAGAGGTGAGGAGAAGGGAGGAGGGAGAGGGAGGAGGAGGGAGGAGGAGGAGAGAGGAGGAGGGAGGGAGGTGGAGGGAGAAGGAGGAGGGAGGAAGAGGTAGAAGGAGGAGGGAGGAGGAGACAGGAGGAATAGGAGGGAGGAGGGGACTAGGAAGAGGAGGGAGGAGTAGGGTGGAGGAGGAGGGGGAGGAGGAGGGAGGAGGAAGAGGGAGAAGGAGGGAGGAGGAGAGAGGAGGAGGAGGAGGAGGAGGAGAAGGGAGTAGGAGGAGGGAGGGGAGGAGGGAGGGAGGAGGAGGAGAGAGTAGGCGGAGGGAGGAGGCGGAGGGAGCAGGAAGAGGAGGAAGAGGGAGGAGGAAGAGGAAAGGAGGGAGGGAAGGAGGAGGAAGGAGGAGTAGAGAGTGGAGGAGGGAGGGAGGCGGAGGGAGGAGGGGAGAGGGGAGGGAGAGGAGGAGGAGAGGGAGGAGGTAGTAGGATGATTGATTGCCATCCCACCAGGTTAATATGTTATCGCGGACCTCAGAGAGAAGTGTCTATGTAGAAGACCATTTCCTGGACGTACGTATTTTGGGAGGAGGAGGAGGGAGGAGGGAGGAGGAAGAAGAAAAAAAAAACTACGACAGTTGGCATCTCTGGACTGAAAGGAAGGCGTGTAGAAAATTTCATCTCAATCGGATGGGCCGTTCGCGAGCGTATAAAGGACATACGGACAGAGATACGGACGCACATCTTTTTTATATATAAGATAAAGCAAAGATGTATATCCATGTTTACTTCTATAGCACGTTCAATAACTGTTCGCAGCATATACACAGCATTTACTGTACCCTTTCCTTCTACAAACTAGTAATATTTATTTTCAGTAATTCTCTCACACTGTTTTCGCTCAGGCGATTAATGCCTACACCGATACGTATATCACTCGCATCAATCGCTCTCACAACTCAAATACATTCGCTCGCTATGTCTAACTATGTCCTTCCTAATCTACACAGTCGCTAGGGAAATCCACATCTGAACGCCCCCAACAGTCAAGTCCGGTCTGCCTGAGTTTACAGGTCTCGCTACTCATTGCCCCTCAATTTCCCGTGCGGTCAGCTGCACTGCGTGCTGGTCACTTGTCACGTAGTCTAGAGTCTAGTATTCGTTAACCTACAGTCGTACTATCGTTCAGTCTGTTTACGGGTAGTTCCCCGTGGTTAACGTCCCTTGTCCTATCCGGGTGGTAGAATCCCGTTATGTCCTGGGTTATGACACGTCTGTGTCCTAAACTGTGTCCTGTCTTATAGCTGGTTGAAGGTCTCGTCCTTCTACTGTCTCTGTCTATTCTCTGATAACAGTCCATAACTATGTCCTGTCTCTCTCTATCTATTCTCTTATACAGGTCCTTATCTATGTCCTGTCTCTGTCCTTTCCTTACTTCTGTCGTTGTCCTACTTATATCAGTTACACAACACTTTGACACAACACTAATAGTACCAGTGTATATTATTATGTCCGTCTGATTATATGTCCGTCTCGCCTTTCCTCTGAGCGTCGATCATCGGTCAGATCCCCTCGTCACCCCTCGCTGTCGCATTCTTGCCAGACCATGGTGATCCATTTGCTCCTCCGAGGTGTACATGTGCTCCCACAAGGCCGCAACCACGTCTGCCTTATCATGCATCAATACTCCACCAAGTTTTGCAGAGCCAGCCAATATGTCCGCCTATTCATTCCCCAGCACACCAGCATTGCCCCGGGAGAAAGATCCAGACGATGCTTGTCACCCGTGACATCCGAAACGAAGCAAACCACTCTGCACGAAGCTTGCCAGTCTTCACCCTACTCAGCATGCTTTCTGAGTCAGTTACAATCACGATGTGTGTGTGTATCGTATTCTCCATCCAGCGAAAGCTGCACTGTCCGCCTAGATGTTGTGATATCATATGCCAGGCTCTCCTGCACCAACCGTCGACCATTAGCTTTTGCTAAGAACCCCCAGGCACTTCTCTTGCCTCTCAACCAAACCATCTGTGAATATAATCACATCACCCGGGCGAGCATTATCCTGAATTAGTTGCTGGATTTCCACTTCCGTGGCCCCTGCTGGCCACTCCCTGCACTCCCGGCTCAATGTGATTATAACTCTGCATATGTCTGGCTGCTCCGCTGACACTCTGACCCACTCCTCTCCTCCCCTAATGTTCTCCAAGATGCACATCTGTCTGATCGTATCCCTCCGCCTGAGCCATCCATGATTTCCCTCTTATCAGTCGCTGACCTTAACTGCGTCCAGCGCCCTCATGCAACGGGTGATCTGTGTCAGCAACTACTCTGAGGTATACCTTCGCCTGGCATCACCTTGAGCCTACCAGCAACAGTCGGCAAACCAAGGATGTAACGCAAACACACTACTGGGGTTTTTCTGGTGCATTCCAGAATGACCCGCATAGCTTCGTTCTGTGTGCGCTCTAATTTCACCACTGACTCTTTGAGACAGTGAGCAGTTAGTTAGTTAGTTAGTTAGTTAGTTAGTCGACAGATCATCCTCATTGCACATCGAACCATTCAGTCCATAAGTGCTCGGATCCCCTCCTCAGCAAATCCCGCAGCGTGTAGCGGCTAACGACGCCAGTTCTGTGTTGGTTTATCAATCTTCTTTGGCTTCCTGCGTAGTGTTCTTGTTTGGCCACCCCTCTTTTAATTTGCTGTTCTCGCAGTCTGGCCATGGTTGTAGAATCACAGTCATCACTTGGTTCACGCAAAAGTCTTACTTCTCGTAGAGCATTCAGAATGTCAGCCTGGTCCATGGCGCGTCCGCCCTCCACAGTAGCCTCACATGCGAGCTTGTCAGCCCGCTCATTTCCTTGTACTCCCGCATGCCCTGGCACGAAAATGAAACTAATCTTTGCCAGCCGAGACCGCTCCAGAGGCAGCAACCATTCTCTTCGGATCGACCCCTCCTCTATCCTCTTGATCATGTTCATTGAGTCGCTAAGGAAACATGCCCTAGTGAATGTCTGTGTCTCGAGCCATGTTATTGCTTTACTTACTGCCATGACTTCCATAGTCAGGCTACCTGTGGTCTCAGCAAAAGCATCAGAGTCCTCCTTCACAATTCTCACTCCGACCCGAGCTGTAAAGGCCAATGAGCTTCTCACATGTCGGACGACCGACCCATCTGTGTAGATGACCACATCACCGTCTAGCGAATTCTCGAAAATCAACGCTTGTACTTCAGCTTCCACGGCAGCCGGATTTTCTTGTCTGCATTTTCTATCTAGTTGGATGCAAACTGAAAAGGATGTGCAGAAATCTGTTGGCACTTGCACCCACTCCTCGCCAGGTTCTAAGTCCTCAAGTGAACACACCTGTTGAAGAATGTCTTCGGCTTGACCCATCCACGACTGTCCTCTTTTTAACCTGCTGCCCTTCACCTTCACAATTTCACTATGCAGTGGATGTTGTGTGTTTGCGTTAACTCTGAGGTAGGCGCGTGCCCTGCAAACTTGTATTCTCTCTTCAATGGTTGGAAAATCAAGAAGGTAGCGCATCGCCCTGCATGCTGTATCTCTTTTACATCCAAGAATAATGAGCATAGCTTCATTCTGTATCCTTTCCATCCTTTCTATCTGCTTACGGCTGAGAGTCAGGATTGCATACTCCAAAACAGACATGACCAGCCCCTCGTACAGAAGACATAGTTGGCGCTGCTCACAGTTTGCTGCCGCCATCACCCGCATCGCAGCCAAACCCCGCTTGGCCTTTGTTATCATCTGGTCTATGTGCTCATTATAAGCAAGGCTTCGATCAAACCGTATCCCCAGGTAATTCATTGCCTGCGTTCTTTCCACCGTCTCTGAACACAGCATTACCGTTGGTGTTGGAGTGTTGACAATATGATTATTCAACGAGAACCAAGTCACTGTTGCCTTTGTTGGGTTGACCATTGCCCCAGCTTCATCACACCAAGTACTTATGGGATTGAGTTCAGTTTGTAGTTCCACAGCAACCTGCTCTCTATCCTTACCCTGACGATACACTAAAACATCATCGGCATATGACAATGTCCTGCCAGGTCTAGTGATCTGCTCACTGGTGATTCTCACTGTGTAGGCGTTGAACAGTACCGGAGATAATGGTGATCCCTGTGGTAGGCCAGGATATATTGTTGTTGGTTTCGAAGTCCAACTGCTACATCTAAAAACTACTTTCCGTTGGAAGAGGGCTGCAGCGATCCAACTAAGGAGGAATGGACTTACTTTTAGTTCAAGAAGCTGAAGCATTAAAAAATCCAATGGTACTCTGTTGTATGCGTCCTCAAGATTAATCGCTGCAGCAAAGGTTTCAATGCCTGAGTGGAAACCTTCATAAACATCATGGGCAAAGACTGCTGCATTGGTCCAGGTTTCTCTTTTTGGACGGTACCCACCTAGGGTAGGTGGGAAAACACCTTGCCTCTCTAGCTGGCTTGATATTTTCCTGGCAATTACCTTCTCCAACAGCTTGCCTATTGTATTCTGCATGGTTATAATTCGATATCCCTGAATTTTTTTGTGGTCTTTGTCAGGTTTCGGCAAGGGAATCAGATAGCTGTGTAACCACTCCTCCTTGATGCCAGCTCTCTCTATACTGTTGTTGTACATGTCTGCTAGTTTCTCTAGCTCATTGTCGGTACACATATTGATGTCGTATCTTATGCCATCAGGCCCTGGAGCGCTGTTTTTTGATCGTCGTGAGCAGTGAGCAGTCCTAGTCCATAATCAATCACTGAGAGGATCAAGTGCTGTATATTGTGAAAAGCATTCTCTGCTCTGTGTCCATTGCAGCCATAGTTTTAAGTGCATTGAGTCCCTTTTGAGATCTTGTCACAACCGTCTCCACATGGTCCTTGAAGGACAGGCTCCTGTCAAATGTGATTCCCAGATGCTTCAGTTTGTTCTCTCTATTGACGCTTCTACCATCTATCGTGAGACTTGTAAACAATATAAAAAGACACAAAGTAGTGCAGCTTTACATAACAGAGTTAAGACACATACAGAACGTTGCGGCGATTAGCCTTCATCAGCAAACAAACACATTCACAAACACAACATACAGTCAAGGAGAACTCCTGTGACTACATCAGAAGATGACGACAGGACGAGAAGAACAAAAGCATGGAAAAATGGAAGCAATGAAGAGAAAATGAGAATTGAAAAAAAATGTTAATTGAAAAGAATGTTAGTTGAAGAAAATGTTTAATTGAAAAAATGTTAATAGAGAAAAATCTTCATACTCACCTCACCCAGATACTCACCGAACCCAGCAAATGTGCTAAAAGTGTTGAGAAAATTGTGACCAAGATCCTCAATCTAACTATGCCTACGACCAAGAAACACGTCCGTAGTTTGCTTGGTCTGGTCAATTATTACAGCAAATTTATACCCAATTTGGCTGAAATCACCAGCGTTTTTTCTAATGTGTTAAAAGCATCTGTAAAACTTAATGTACAGGATGCAAAGTTAATCGGTGCATTATCAAAATTGAAAAATTTATTTAGCGTTCCACCTATATTGCGTTTGCCTAATGTCAATCTTACGTATTTCCTCCGTACAGACGCGAGTTCCATTTCCATTTCTGGAGTCCTAGGCCAATTTTATGAAGGCAAATTTCACCCAATAATGTACGTGAGTCGTAAGATCAGCCCTGCTGAGGGAAGATACTCAGCCTCTGAATTGGAAGCTCTAAGCGTGATATATTGTGTCAGGAAACTTCATCGATTCCTGGCGGGTACAGAGTTTGTTATCTAAACCGATAATTCGCCTCTTACGGTAATGCAAACAGGGGTTCATCGCAACAATAGGATCTACAGATGGTCCTTAATTTTGCAGAATTATGCCTTCACTATTAAACATTTGAAGGGAAGCTTGAACTCTCTGGCTGACACATTAAGTAGACCTTCTCAGATTGAAATACCTGAAATACGAGAAGAGAGCGACCTTACATCACCAAAGACATTGACACTGTAATTACCTAGTGCCCTATGTGGTGATTGTGAACATTAAAGTGCGTTACCATCGCCAGTCGCTTATATCTGTGTAAAATAAACTGTGTCAGCATTATTGCAATGAACAGACGCATTTGTGAACTGTTTACACCACTACCACTTCTAGAACCCTTGAGTGGAGATGAAAGTTAGACTTGAACCTACACCAACCAGCAGCATACCATTAGTATGAACATTACCCAGGATGAGAGCGTAAATCAGACTTTGTCTACCTGAACTTTGTTTTCGAGGATATTCGACAGAGGACACGGCTCCAACATCACACCTGGATGTAATTAGTTAAAAAAATTATATGTGATATGTATATAACATGTTTTTATAAACAGTCGCGTATAACTTCATATTTTGTGGAAATAATAGAATTATGTATGTAGATTTATTATATAACTTTATTTAGGACATTTCAGAGTTATAATTTACCTATATTTATTTAAGAACTCATTTAATTTAACACCTACATCATATTACTTTAGTTTACCACCATTTAAACATAGTTAATTATATATTTAGTTAGTTAAAACATCACTTACAAATTAACACCATCATTTAATAATTTATATCATTTTAGGCATTAAAACAAGTTAAGGTAATTAACCCATTTTTCCTAAATCGAATTAATTAGTTAGATTATTTCCCTTAGATAAATTTAGAACAGTGCACCAACTTATAATAGTTTAGCTAGAGTAGTCATTACCATAGGATTGGTATCGAGCAATCCTTTTGAATCATGTATATTTTTGTATATAAATGACAAGTGCACAAAGACAGCACAGTCATGTGGCTTGAATACCCAGGTAAATTCAGCCAAACATTTAATGTACATATTTTTGGTTCATCCATGCATTATTTCTTGAACCATATTCTAATGACGACACAATATTTTAAAACCACTTTTGAATGAAAGGTGAACGAAAGATGTGTGAATGGTAGAGAGAGAAGAACGAGAGATGTGTGAATGATAGAGAAAGAACAGATTAAATTAGGAGAGTGAAAGAGATATGGCGGTAATTTTTTCCCCGCACAACACGACTTGTTGTGACTTGTCTGTGTCAATCTGTGTAACCAATGTGTTGTCAATTTTTATAAGTGTGTAGTCGCCATACTTTAGTGAGAAACATAGGGAACATATTTTGAGCATCTTAAAACGGCACTGTAGACATAAATTAGCATAACACACTCATTTGTGGCTACAATAAACCGCTTTACGGCGCTCGAAAGAATACATACACGTAAATTAGAAACGCATACACATGTCAGTAAGTTAAATACACTTTAATTTAATAGAGAACACACAACCAACCAGAAAAACAAACACATAAACTTGCATACATCATTACTTTCCAAGAACCATAACTACTCCAACAGGGGACACAATAATATCTCTAAAGCCTTAGTGTAACACTTAAATATTTCTTCACAAGCGGAAGCTAAAAGGTGAAGAGTGGCATATTAAACACGTATACTAGTTGGGGCTTATTATATGGGAGCATGAACATTTATTGTCCATGTTTTGCACTCTTAACAGAGGCAAGTTGTTTGGGATTGTTAATTTTGGACAATCTGAGGACAGGCCGTATGGCATTGGATCCGGACCTCACAATTCCCATAAATATAATGACAGTTTATAGCCAACTGTACTAGTGTGATGAGCTACTCAATTAGCCAAGTGAAGTGATACAACAGTGTGAGGAAGGAAAAGAGAGATCTTGTCCTATCCCCATAAGAGAAGTAGAGAACTCACCAAAGTCTTTGACAAAATTAGACAGCCAATACCCCCACAACGTGAAAGTTTGTAACACAACAGGGGAGGATGGAGAGCCTGTCAAAGGCTTAGGAGACTTAGCTCTAAGCTAAGGAGAGCTAAAATAGAGCTTAGGAAGAGGGCAAGTGACGTAAAAGGATAGGAGACCAGACAGAAGAGACACCAACGCTATTAATAGCTATAACGGGACACACTTGTGTCAACAAGGAGGGCAACCAGTGCAGGTGAGCTGGGGTTACCCAAAAGACTAGGGAACCCAATTCACGAGATAGGACCAAGTAACTTTGGTCAACACAGCCCAGTGCCCAGCACGTAAACCAATTAACGCACGCTGAGCTAATTGCCTGTGGCTGAACACGCCATGCTCAGCGAGCTCAGACAGAAACCGGGACGGCGTAGGAATCAGACGTGTATCCGCTAGGGATACTTTGTTGTTGTGAAGGACAGTATAATAGTTATATAGTTTAGCTTAGCTTCAGTAGTTATAATATTAATATCATCTCCTCATTCCATCTTATCTTCATCACATCCTATGATTATTAATACCGTTGTGGTATTCCGCTCGTGGAGCTATTGTATGATCAGCTCCGAATAAAATGTATCCTTTTGCAAACCATACGAGTTGTCACTTTCGTGTAGTGCAAAAGAAGGGAATCCTTGTATGCCTGTCGCAAGTAAGTTGCTGACACATATACATTTATGATGTTCCAACTTAAGGCCTAATCTGGACCTCTCTTGCACTGTGATTCCACTGGCTCAAGTCAAGTACCACATGCTTCACTCCTTCCTTCACCAGCAGACCTTGCCCATGTCTCTTCTGCCCAGTGGGGTTTATATAACTGACGTACCAAGGGCAATGGTATTTATCTGTATTTAACTCCTGGAGCATGAGGACATCATCATATATTAGCCTCTCCAATACAGGACCTCTCTGCCTGGCACTACGACAGTTCCAGTATCCCACTCTTACATGGTTGAAACCTAGTCTCTCCACATTTCGTCTTGTTCTCCTGGCGCCTGCCCTCCTATTTCTATGCCTTCTTCTCACACCATTACCTCACCTTCTCCTCCTCACTCTCTCTCTCTCTCTCTCTCTCTTCGCTAGCCGCTGAACGATGTGTCAAGCGCAGAGCACGTGCTCCGTAGCTCCGGTGACGATTCTCGTGTTTAATTAACTCCATAAGCAAATTTTGGATATTGCAGGGGAAAAAACGGTCACCCTAGCATTGCCTGCTTACTAGGGAAGGGGCAGGGGATGTCCCTCAGGAGTCTATAGAATGAATGAATAAATAAATAAATACAATTTCACAACACTACTCTGTGGTCAGTCATCTTAAGTGTATTATAACCACTTGTTAATTAGTAATGTAATTCATGACACAATGGTTGGGAAACCGCTGTGTGAATCAACCACACATGTCTTTAAACTGAACAATAAAATTTGGAATGTTTAAGCAGGGCAGATTATTTAATATTACAGTGACTGTTTTGCCTATAGGTGCCCGGTGTCATTCTGGAACATCCACCTTACAGCCCCGACTTGGCCCCTAGCGATTTCAAACCTTTTTGGTCCACTGAAAACACACCTGTTGCCCTGATCAGTCATGCAAGCGAAATTCTACTAAAAATCATAATGGGAAGACTTCGTAAGAAAATGGAAGAAGAAATTAACGTGGTTCAAGCAGGATTTAGACAAGGAAGAGGAACAAGAGATCACATTCTCAATATGCGTTCAATAATAGAGAAGTGCAGAGAATTTAATGTAAACCTATTCTCATGTTTTGTGGATTATTCAAAGGCATTTGACTGTGTACAACATCAGAAACTTTGGGAAATCATGAGCAATATGGGCTTTCCACCACATGTAATACAACTTACAAGAATGCTCTATCTAGACCAACAAGCAGCGGTTAGAATAGATGGCGAGACATCAGATTGGTTTGACATCAAGCAATGAGTCCGTCAGGAATGTGTGCTGTCCCCCTATTTGTTTAACCTGTACACCGAAAATATATTGAGAAATGTAAGAGATGGTATAAATAGGAAGTTATATGATGCCCTAAATATCGGTGATCTTGACATACCAGAGATTCGATATGCTGATGATACAGTATTGCTATCCACAACACAGACTGGTATAGAAAACCTAATAGCCTCAACCCAATTGAATAGTGAAAATCACAACTTGTATCTTAACATTGAAAAAACAAAGATAATGCATACAGATAAAACCACTATGGAGAAAGAATTATATGTTAATGAGGACAAATTGGAGGTGGTGGACAATTTCGAATATCTTGGGTCATTGATTACCAACAACGGTGACACAATGACAGAAGTTGAAGACGCATATCTGTTGCTCTTCAAAGACTAAAACAACTGAATAAATTATTTAGAGGGACAGATAGAACTTCAAAAATTAGATTTTTAAGAGAATACATCTTTCCCATTGCAACATACGCCTGTGAGACCTGGACACTTACTAAACAAGCTGAACAGCGCATAACTGCCTTTGAATGTAAATGTTATAGATGAGTTCTAAGAATATCTTGGGTAAAGAAAAGAACAAATGCATCAATACTTCAAGAGCTGAATATTGAAGAAGGTTGGCTACTAATAGCGATAAAACAAAGAAAATTGAAATATTTTAGTCACTTGAAACGTCACAAAGGTTTGGAGAGAACAATAATGGAGGGGTATATGCCTGGGAAGAGAGGAAGAGGAGAAGATGGGTGCAGGATGAGGAGGATGATCTCCAGATGGGTGTATCGGACGCAGGACATCTTGCTTATGATCGAGAAGGTTTCCGGAAGGTTGTTATGGAAGAAAGTTTCTGCAAAGGACATGCTACTGAATGAATGAATGAATGTCTTTCTTAATGTTATCAAAGTTTGTGATGTGTGTGGTTGTTTTTCTTTAAATTCTGTGTGGCCCTAGTAGGCCAGTAAAAAAATGTTTTCCTCGCAGAGAGGGAATCTTCGTTGCAATACAGTTACGTAACATTAAAAGTATAATCTTAATATTTAAATGAGGACTGTGAAATCTACTAGTCGATTATTAAATGTAAGTAAAGATTATAAATATGTTTTATAAGCAATCTAAAAGTATTATTCTTGGAGATATAAACTATGACTTTAGTATTAACGGATTTAATTTCCAGATATTTAGTAGCGAGGATTTTAAGTTAGATAATAATATTATATCTAAGAGCGTGATTTCATTTCTTCAAATTCTAGTAATCTCCCTTATAATAATATTAGATGTTTATGTCCCCTACTGATATCAAAAGAAAATGGGGACACCAAAATGTGACATAGAAATAGAAGGGAAAATTCTCAACCAAGTGGATAATTTTAACTACCTTGGGGCACTTATAACATCAGATGGAAGATGTACAACAGAGATTAAGAGCAGAATAGGGCAGGCAAAAGCCGCATTTCAGTCACTGCGCATGGCATGTGATCACTCCCATGGCCATTCAAAACAGTCCACTTTACATCAAGATCTGATGACTAGGAGACAAGTGCCAAGTCAATAGCTGTGTCTGCATCGCCAGGCCTCATTGCCATTCCAGTCGGCCTACCATAATTTATGCAGTCCACCATGGCCTCCGCAAGGGCAATTTCCTGTCGGTTTTCTCCACTACTGTCCCAATCTCTGTTCATCGCATTGAAGTCTCCACATATGAGTAGCCTATCACCTGGGAATTCCTCCAGTTCCTTAAGCCAGTCCCAGTGTTCCTTTCTGACAAAACAGTCCACTGTGGCATATACATTTATGATGTTCCAACTTAAGCCACCAATCTCCATTTGTATACCCTGGACCTCTCTTGCACGGTGATTCCACTGGCTCAAGTCAAGTACCACATGCTTCACTCCTTCCTTCACCAGCAGACCTTGCCCATGTATCTTCTGCCCAGTAGGGTTTATATAACTGGCGTACCCAGGGCAATGGTATTTGTCTGTATTTAGCTCCTGGATCAAGAACCAAATTTGAAACATCCCAAGCTGTAACTTTCTCCTATGAATATTCATTTACTTAACGTTTCATATCACTACCACTTGTTCACCCTATTCCATTCTATACCTTACCGCACTGACGCATTATTATCCTTGTGCAGAGCTAATAATGAATTCAGTATTGACAATGCAGAAGTTAAAGAAATCTGTCACCACAAGCAACGTATCTAGTACTCAACGTAATCCCACAACATGGCTAACCTACAAAACAAAGTGAGTGAAATCAAATTTGCTGAACTGCACGACTTAATTATAATTCACAATGCAGTTTGTTTTGTCATCGCCATCAAGAGGCCCTGTCAACTGGCGTAGGCGTTCATGTATCTTCGATTAGCAAACTATTTGGCATTGAACATAAGAACACAACATGGCTAGCCTACCCAACAAAGTGAGAGTGAACTCAAACTTACTAAACTGTACGACTTAAGTGTATCATCATCATGATCCATGCCAACTGGCATAGGCGATCATGTTTATAGATCTCGGCCCTGGTGTTCTGGATCAATTCCTGATATTTCTTAACGCCGCCGTCCCAGTCCACCCAGAATCAGTTCTATTGCCTTTAATAATGGCGATGGCATTGCGGACGCGATTCGAAATGCCGCTTACCCGCGTTCAAAACACAGCGGTGACCGATTTAGCAGCAGACCGTGTCGCACTGGTTGATATGGGAGCCGATCGTTCAGAAAGCAATGGGAAACTACTAAACGTAAACACTTGCCAAGACATCAACAACGGCAGTAAACTGCTGGTGTTGACTGCAACGTCCTGTAGAGGGTATGCAATTAAAAACAAACAAAAAATGTCGTCAAAGAACTACAGGCGAAATCATGATGTCGTTTGGCACGTTGGTAGCCACAGAAGTCAGGTCTTAGGGTAGCTGTGGCGAAGTGATCAAACTGACTGCCTCGAAGGTTCGTTATCGGACATTCGGTTCACGGGTGCAATTGTTCGGAGATCCCCGGGGTCGTGGTTGCAGCGACGGAGGCTACCCTGTGGAACGCAGAAAGAACCATACGGGATATAACTCCGTGCAATAAGTCGATCATCATGTCTACAAGCCCCTTTTAGTCTGGTTCAAGCGTGAGAAGGACATTCGCGGGTATTGATCGGCGCTCATGGTGAGTACTGAGTAAAAGAAACAAATTCAAATAGCTTTAAAAAAATAGCAACGGTCTCAATTGCCCAAACTATAAGGCGTATTGGGTCTACGACGTGCTAGTCGCATAGTTTATTAGATACATCGCCATGTTTCTCATGATATTTCGTGGTGCCACTTTAGATTAAGTCGATCTAGATCTAGGAGCCGGGAAGGAGGAAGTGGGGGATGAGACTGATACACAGAGTAAGTTCCATAGAAAGATATACCTAGAGAGAGAGAGAGAGAGAGAGAGAGAGAGAGAGAGAGAGAGAGAGAGAGAGAGCTATATTCATACAGCCAAAGAGCGCAATTTATGCCTGCTGTATTTTATTCCATAAGGGGTGGATAGACATTCACGGAACCAACAGATCGCAACTAGCTACAATGTTTGCTCTTATTACATCATTAATTTTAGGTGGCTTTCTAATTGTGTCCATGTTAATGTCAGCCTTTTCCGCCCTAACATACCAATCAAAATAATAACACTACCGTTAATCAGTACACTAACCACCATTGTACCAATCATCAACATGACAACACCACCAGTATACCAATCATCATGATAACACCACCAGTATGCCAATCATCAACATGACAACACCACCAGTATACCAATCATCAACATGACAACACCACCAGTATACCAATCATCAACATGATAACACCACCAGTATACCAATCATCATGATAACACCACCAGTATGCCAATCATCAACATGACAACACCATAAGTATACCAATCATCAACATGACAACACCACCAGTATACCAATCATCAACATGATAACACCACCAGTATACCAATCAACATGATAACACTACCACTATACCAATCAACATGACAACACCACCAGTATACCAATCAACATGATAACACTACCAGTATACCAATCAACATGACACCACCACCAGTATACCAATCATCAACATGATAACACCACCAGTATGCCAATCATCAACATGACAACACTACCAGTATACCAATCAACATGACAACACTACCAGTATACCAATAAACACAACAACACTAAAAGTATACCAATCAACATGACAACACCAGTATACTAATCAACATGATAAAACCATTAGTATGCCAGTCAACATGACAACACTAGTATACCAATCAAAATGACAAAACCACCACTATACCAATCAACATGACAAAATTACCACTATACCAATCAACGTGACAACACCAGTATACCAATCAACATGACAACACCACCTGTATATGAATCAAAATGACAATATATGTATAAAAATCATCAACCTGACAACACCAGTATACCAATCAACATGACAACACCACCTGTATACCAATCAACATGACAACACCACCTGTATACCAATCAACATGACAACACCTATATAAAAATCAACATGACAACACTTGTGTAAAAATCATCAACATGACAGCAAACCACTAGTATATTATCCATAATCACAGCCACCTTGACACCCCCCCCCCCCCCCCCCGAACAAATGCAGTAATAAAAACCATATCACAAACTTATGCCAACATCATAGTCATGTAGAAGCGTTTTTGCAGAACATTAATCCTTACAAATCAATCAAGAGATTCTTAATCCTTTGCCAGTTCTCTGGCCTAATGCATTGGCATGTCAAATGTGTCTGCAATATCCAGTGTTCATGATCGTGGTGGTATACCCCCTGCCTTTTCTTCCAGCAACCATACCTTCGCTGTTTTCCCAGCTGCTGTGCTGTTTAATACAATCAAAGTGTTTCAGTTCCTGATGTTCCTTATGAGCCAATGTTCTCGGTGTTCAGATCTTGTAGAACATTAGTATTTTTATTCTATTTGGTCCACAATATTCTAAGAATTGTTATGTATCATTTATGATCAAACTTTACAAACCCTGATTTTCTTCTTTAGTGATTGCAAAATGTTCCAACATCCTTATATTACCTCACAAACGTTGCATGTTTTGCAAATTGCTTTAACTTGTTTGATGGTGTTGTGTCGTAGGTTCTTAATACTGCTTAACCTCTTCACTGCTATGGTGGGCTCCATCTTCTTTTGAAGTCAAGCTGTTGCAGATTATGGAGCCAACAACAAAGAAAAACTACTAGTTCACACTCTGTTAATCTCAAACAACACACTTGCAAATGGTATTTTTAAATAACTGTTTTAGTCTCAAAAGGTTTTGCAGCAGATACCCAAAAGGGATGAAAACCACTATGAAAACTCATGTCCTGCTTTCATAGAGGCAACATGCACAGTGGAAGTAGCTATTGCTGAAGCCAGATTTCTTTATAATGCACAGACCAAATCAAATGTAAAAAGTAAGAGATAACATCATGCATCACTTCGGACTAAAACTGTCCATTGAAGCCAAAGTGTATGTACATACAAAAACAACAAACCATTTATATTATATCATCTTTAGTATAAAAGTTTAATGGATACATATATAAACAATGAATGAAGTTTCATACAAAGACCACCGAAAAAAGAAAAAAAAACACACACACATTTCAATTCACTCTGACCAAATCTGGTACAATAAATCAACTTATCAAATAATATGATAATAAGACCATTACCAAAACTGCTGAGATGTGAGTCTCAGAAGAAAACAAAAACAATGAAGAAAATTAGTAAACAAAAACCAGGGAGTAAATTTGCAGGCCAAGAAAACCAACAAAAACACAGGTCTGAGCTATATCTTCTGGTTAACGACAGTCAAATCTCAGTTTTCAACTCAACCTCAAAATATGTGAGAAATGTCTTCATGTCGACATCATTCCATTTTCCTCATTTTTGTTTGTTTCTTCAGTAAGGAAAATAGAAAGCTGATTGCAAAAATGTATCATTAAGAAAACAAAAATGGTACAGATTTTGAATGGAAGATAGAATTTGTTTTGTTCCAATTGTTACTTCTATCCTATTTTATTATATTAATTCTAAAACCAGGTTACAGGAGAAAGGATGTACTTATTGCCACTAGACTAGCCTATACCCCATCTTGCTCAGTCTTTACAACACGGCAAGTCGCCGGCCGAGAGCATCACACAAAGCACAAACTCTGTAGCTCTGGTGATGACCCACACAAGTCTCAGCAAATTAGCTAACTCCATCATAGCCAAACCTCTATTACCATAAAGTAACAATAGCCTAGGTAAGAAAATGTATGTTCAACTTTATTACTTTAACAATAGCCTGGGTAAGATCATGTATGTTCAACACTATTACTTTAACAAGTTCCTGGGTAAGAAAATGTATGTTCAACTCTATTACTTTAAACATTTTTTGGAAGAAAATGTATGTTCAACTCTATTACTTTAACAATAGCCTGGGTAAGAAAATGTATGTTCAACTCTATTACTTTAATAATAGCCTGGGTAAGAAAATGTATGTTCAACTCTACTACTTTAACAAGTGCCTGTGTAAGAAAATGTATGTTCAACTCTATTACTTTAAATATTTTTGGGTAAGAAAATGTATGTTCAACTCTATTACTTTAAACATTTTTGGGTAAGAAAATGTATGTTCTCTATTACTTTAAACATTTTTTGGGTAAGAGAATGTATGTTCAACTCTATTACTTTAAATATTTTTGGGTAAGAAAATGTATGTTCAACTCTATTACTTTAAACATTTTTTGGGTAAGAAATGTATGTTCAACTCTATTACTTTAAACATTTTTTGGGTAAGAAAATGTATGCTCAACTCTATTACTTTAAACATTTTTTGGGTAAGAAAATGTATGTTCAACTCTATTACTTTAAATATTTTTTGGTAAGAGAATGTATGCACAACTCTATTACTTTAAATATTTTTGGTAAGAGAATGTATGCACAACTCTATTACTATTAATAATTACCAGAGTCAGAGAGACATGTTAAAGACACCTAGTTGTAAACAACGCATGTCTAAATCAAACAAAGACTCACCAACTCCACACAACATGTATGCTAAACAATAGTCAAACATTACATGAATGAATCAACACAGTTATGTAATGAATATACAATTTCCATAATATATACATACAATTTCTGACATCAAATGAATGTTTGAATCTCAGATTGACAATGATACCAATCATTCACAGTATAAGGTTTTTATGCAAGAGAACACATCATTCAATATTGGGTCAGATAAATAAATATTAACTTGTGAACAATCACCTTGTAATGGAAGGAATTTTCAAAATGGAAGTTAATTTTAAAATAGTATTACAACTACATCTTCAAGTGATTGTTAATTTGCCTCTACACAGAAGTGAAGTGGCAGTAAAAGTCTTGCACACCCTGCTGGTTTTTTGGGCTTGGAGAGATGAAGGATAGTTCTACAGCACAGTCCACATGGAGATGGTGGTACCAGTTTGGGGAAAATGCCTCTAAACCAACCTCAATCTGACACATGTAAGTCCTTGTCCGGGCTCGGGCAATCTGAACACCAATAGATCAGACTTATGGAGTTAAAACTGAAGTCTTCCAGGTTAATCACAACCAAGAAACCAGCCAAATGGGCTTGGTGAAGTTCAGTCAATGTTACATCATACATAAATTGATCTACTCTTAAGGCAATTTTGTCAAAACTTTAGCGTGATTAATTTTGTCTTCATGTTCAAGTCAATGACTTACAAAGCCAGGATCATCATGCCCAGAGCATTAATGCAGTGCAACAACACACTCCAACTATGCTTTATGTATAAACAGTACTAGCATATCATTGGCAGTGTGCTAGTGAACGGGCTTCATCATTCCCTGACATAACAAGTCCACAGTTAGACATCAGCAGCAGGCCATTTGGAAGCAGACTGCTTTACATTGATTTCAATGGTGTGAGACATTCCTCATTCAGAAAGCAATGGCAAACAACTGAATGTGAAAACTGCCTAGTAAATGATCAACAGCCACAGAATATTGCGGTTGAGTACAATGACCAACTAAATTTACCAACTTAGCGGGTCTGCTGAAGTTCAGTCACTATTACATCATACTATCTATTGAGTAATGTTTGCCTATTCAGGCAATTTTGTCAAATCTTTAGTGTGTCATTTTATCTTCATGTTCACAGTCAATGGCTTACACAGCAAGGACCATCTGCAACATGCAACTCACTTTAACACAGTATATCACACTAAGTCTACCCCACTGTCTTCTGTTCATGCTCCACGATATTTTGCTTAGCTAACCTTTCTTTCTTAGTTCCTTTGAATTCCATGGCATAACTGTTCTGTTCACATTCTTGCAGTCTCCTAGGTGAAATGTTAAGTGTGACATGTGGGTGATATTCTTAACCCTCAAGGGCAAACCAACCTAGCAATTACCATGTAATGAAGCCTAACTGGACAGGTGTCCAAGAAATAGTTTGTACACACGTCTGATGATGATTATTATATGATGTTTAGGGTGAAGATAATAAGAATCTGGAGTATGTGGTCACAACAAGCAAGTGGGAGGGATGGAGAGGCAGGGGTACACCAAGAGAGAAGATGCTGAACAGTTTGACTTCATGGTATGAAGGAACATCAGTATTAGAAATGACTGGCGGTACACATGACGGAAGGTTGTGAACATACATGATCACCAATGTCACATGCCATGGACTATAATTAGAAAATGATAATATAAATGTCACCAAAATGTTACTCTTTACTTAAGACTTATTGAGAGCGATGGAGAGAGGGAGTAAGAGACACAGAGGAGAGTGACAGATAAAGAAAAATGCTGCATCCCAAATTAATAAAAATTTCTGAGAAGATTCTATAAATACATCAAACATTTGACGATCTGTGTGCAGCAACACATTTAAACAAACTATGTAACAATTATAACCACTTCATACAAACAATCTTAATAAGTATATTTTCATTGTTAAAACATTGCAGAAAGATTGATCCATATAAATCACTTTCTCCGATTTAACTGTAACTGTACTGAGTACAATGTTTTAGCATTACCTGGTATAGAAAATAGATTATACAAATATGCTTCACAAATCAAACTAACCAACTAAACACATTTCAACCTTGCACATTATCACTGGATAATTCACCGAATGCAGACCCTGATGTGCCAATGTTCATCATAACAATGTCAATAATACAGAAAGCATACAGGAAGTAATACTGTCAGTCTACTGCAACTATCTGGCAACAATAACACACTCTAAAACTACCATGATGGTGTTTGTGGATCATCGCTGCTGTCTGCAGAAGTTTATTTGAGAGCTAAAGGCAGACAACCTTGGCTGTTGTCTTGTGGGGCAAACCAGACTAAAGACTGATTTAATTTAACTGCAGACACTAAAATCCTATCCTTTGACATACCAGGATTAAGAGCCTGTGTTTCCAGATGTTACATCCTAATAACCTAACCACTCAGTCACCCAGCCCTTACTTTATTTATTATAACAAGGGTTAATAACAGATTACTTTAACTCCTTGCAAGCATTGTGTTACTGGTCCTGAAATTCTTTAAATTTCTAAAAAGTAATTGGTACAGAAGTTTCGAGCTGATATTTCCAAGGATTGATAACTACAGTGTCTGTGTTCTTGACTTGCAACTTCAAATAAATTCTTTGTTTTCTTTCATTATTATCATGTGCCATGTCCATAGGGTAGAGCGTTTAAGGAGGCCTTGGTGCACTGAACACAATGGCAGCAATGGGCATGGAGCAAAGAATGTTGTTCACTAGAAAATAATTAGTGTCTTGCAATACAACAAAGGAGCCATAGTAACACAATGGTCAACACCCTCATCTAGGTTCATACCCTCTTTGACAGGGACATTTTTATGTGATCAAAGGCTCTAGGGTTGACCTAGATTCATAAAATGAGAACCAGAATTGTTCTGTGAAGTTAAAGGCAAGCAGCAAGCAAATGACCACATCAACTGTTGGTTGGTGTAAAAATATAAGTTTACCACCTTACTCCCAATATTCCACATGGCATGGATCAAGGGGGTCTTCAATTTATTTTGTTTTTACTGTAACAATAGTGCCCGATATTTACATGCAATTACAAATGACAAGCCTCTTGTTTACCCTCTGCTGTGATATTAGCACCCATGACAGATTTTGTAAAGTGTACTGTAGCATCTCTTATAAGTGAAAAACATAACACTTCAGGAGATCACTAAGTTTGTCAAAATTAACACTATGTTTCAATATTTCACATTTTCAGCAAACTAAATACTAGTGGAAGAACAATACAACCAATCATACATAAAACTGTCAGAATGAATTATTACTATGCATGAACAAATACAATACATAAAAAGCATGGTTACCCTGTTAAAATATTACAAAGCAAATGGTTGAAAATTACTAGCAGGAGAATTTATTGTCTTCTTTCTCAATTTTCTCAGCTGTTAATACCTGTTTTATGCTGGGGTTGACCTGGGAACCTATGTTGATTTTTAAGAGTATTCACATGTCAATGGAGATTCAAACATGAACACCAGGCTGGCAGGCAAGAATGCTAACCACTGCACTGCATATGGCTCCCTTAGACTGTTATGTACTGTTTGGTTATAGTTTTCATCTTCCATTCCTAGAATGTTAAGTAAAAACAATATAGACACTGTCCAATGCAAGAGCATATGACGCTATCCCCCTATTTTTACAACCCAATCGACACTCAATGAATGTTTTTTATTTCACAAGAGATCCATCAAAAAGAACCTCAGTTATTATTTCATTATAATACACATAGGAGAATCCTGGCTACTCTGTTTATACATTTCGTTTCTTTACTGTGATCAAATAGGCCAGAATTCTGCTACACACATCTGAGATAAGTGTTGTATGTTTATATTTAACATTATTCTGTTTCAAATTATACAAATAAAAGTCACACTCGTAGAAAAACTAAGAAGTATAAACGGAACAAACAGCAACAATTCACCTAAACGAACATCCCTTGCAACAAGTAAAGAGCTTCAAGTACCTAGGAAGTATAATATCATCAAATGGCAGATCAGAAGACGAGATCAAAAATAGGTGCAATAAGGCAAATCAACTCATTGGGCAAATGGCACCAATACTAAAGAACAAACATGTATCAATAACTACTAAGAAAGCACTTTACAACACAATCTTCCTACCAACTCTGTGCTACCAATGCCAAACCTGGACAATGACAGAAAAAGAGAAAAGAAAAATCACAACAACAGAAATGAGGTTCCTGAGAAGAATACTAAACGTATCAAGAAGAGATAAGATCAGAAATGAAGAAATCAGGACTAAAGTGGGGGTTAAAGCTGCTCTAGATTTTATTAGAAAGCGGCAGGTCGAATGGTTTGGCCATGCAGGTAGGCTACCAGTCAACAGCATGCCACAACAAGCAATGATGTACAGACCAGATGGAAACAGAGGAAGAGGCCGACCACATAAACGTTGGACGGAGGGAATAACAGAATCCATGGGAATGTCGATATACGAAGCCCATAACCGGGCACTTTCACGAAGTTTATACTTCACCTCGACACCGCAAGGTACAAGAGGAACATGATGAGATGAGATGATGAGAAAGTCACACTTCTGATCAACCTGGAAGACATAAGACATTGAAGGTTCATCACAGACATACTGTGTAACTGTGTTCTGACCTCTTAACACCAACTCCATAAATCACATACACACCCCCCCCCCCCCCCCCCCCCCACCACAAATGATTTCTTTCAGGATGTAATTTAATCTTTAAATGGATTTTTCCCTCAACAAGGACGCCAGCTGTGACTTAGGATATCACAGAACTTGAAAACAAGAAATGTGTGAATAGCTAAATGAAAAAAGACTATATAGGATGGAAAGAATTAGGTGTTTTTTTCCGTCAAAGTAAAGTCCAAAGACTCTAGATGCTGAAAAACGAAAAATGACACTGGATTTTGAAGTAGACAAACGACGCTGGATATGAAGAAGAAAAATCATACTGGGAAGCCGAAAGAACAAATGACACTGGGTGATGAAGAGGCCAAGAGAGATTGGATGTTGAAGATTACCTTTTTCACACCTTCAACACTTACAACTGATGGAATAAAACTTTCACTGACATATTTTAGCCTTTGCTGGTGTTTGTAAAATATAAAGTGTATTAATATAAACAAACAATCAAGTAAAGTCCTTTGTAATAACCTCACAATGTAATAACCTCACAATCTCAGTCTAAGACTAGAGCACAGATTTAAACAGCAAAAAAATAAAGCAAACAAGGGAAATAAACTATAGGAGTATAAGAACGGAAGAACATATATGATTAACTGTGTTCTTATGATTTTCCTTCAGCTGTTCTGTTTCAAGCAGTCAAGCTGAAGAACATTTGATGGCTGTGGAAATGTGGTTTCTGAGGAAAATGCAAAGAATACCATGGACAGACAGAAAAATCAATGAACAAGTTCTTCAAGAAACAAATGAAGATCATAAACTGATTAGAGTCATTAGACGTAGACAGTCAAACATTTTTTGGACATGTTATGAGAAGAAATGACTTGGAGAACTTGGTGACAACTGGCAAGATCGAAGGGAAAAGGAAGACTGAGAAGTAAATACCTGGATGACTTTGCCACATGGCATGGTCGAGGCAGGAACACAGAGCTGATCCACGACTCTGGGGATCACAAAACATGACCGCCCACGCTTATCGGCATGGCACATGATGGACGGCTGGTTCTGTTTCTAGCTACCCATAAGTGAATGTTAAGGATGAAAGTGAAAGCAAGAGGACTTCAATGCACCATGGTTAAGCTGCCGGCTAAGAACATCACTCAATGTACAAACTCCAAAGCTTCAGCAATGACACACACACACCCCCCCCCCCCCCCCCCCATACCCAGAGACCTTAGAAAAATTGTCCTCACGGTCTGAATGATGCTGTCCCAAATTGACGCTACAACCTTCAGAGTACAGCTAGACAGGCAGGCAGCTAGATTGACCACTTCTATCTCTCTCTCTCTTCCTCCCCCTCCATAGGTAAAGAGAAACCAACCTTTCACTGGCGTCTAACATGGTTCATAATGAGTTTGAAAGTCTGGTACATGGGTATAGTAAATATTGGCCAATCAATAAATTAGATGTCTAAATGAAAGGGGGGAAAAGCTTAAGCACCTATGTCCTAAGTTTCCCTATAAGTAATGTGCCAGCATAGGTTTCTAAATGTTGTATATTATACTGTATGTACCTACTTTTAATAAAGATGCAAAGACAAGCTACATTACACTAATAAGATTAAAATCATGGAAAATGACTTACAAAAGTTCAACAATTGTTCCATTACATATGTAAAGTAACATAAGATGGTAATATGCATTAGCAAATTTTGCTGTAGTGATTAGACGGATTGTTGCTCATTTATACATACGTATGTGAGAGAGTTGAAGACAAAAACATATAGGTTAACGAATATTGGTATTTTACACTTGTTTCAGTCTGCATATTACATAGAAACCCCTTTGAGACCACTAAGACAGTTCATAAACTCATATGTATTGTCTGCCACCCATAGAAGTTAGTTAGTTAGTTAGTCGACAGATCATCCTCATTGCACATCGAACCATTCAGTCCATAAGAAAGAAGTAGAGACTTGAGGATGCCCTAGGCAGCATACACATTGAAAGCTATAGTATGCTGTCTAGTGTGTCCTGCAGTCTCCACTTCTTTACTTCTATTAGCACCAAACAATATGTGTGTTTATTTATGATCAGTCTGACTATGGAAGTCATGGTAGTAACTAAAGCATTGCCTGGTGGGAGACACAGACTTTTCCCTAAGCATGCTTTTTCAGTGACTCAATGAGTATGCTAGGAAGATAGAGAAGGGCTGGGCTTGATAACAGTGGGTAGAGCCTCTGATAAGGTCAAGGCTGACAAACATCAATTTCATTTTTGTACCAGGTCACATGGGTGTAAAAGGAAATAAGTAAGCTGATAGGCTTGTGGTTCAGACTACTGTGAAAAGCCAACGAGCAATGGACCAGGCTGACATACTGAATGCTCTCACAGAGACACTATTAAACAAATCAAGCGATGACTGAATCTGCAACCTTGGCCAGACTGCAAGAACAGCCAAGCCAAAAGCAGTGAAGAGACAAATGGTTAACCAACACAGAACTGATATCATCAGCTGCTACGTGCTGAGGGAGAGTGTAGCGGATTCAAATACTTATTAACTGAATGGTTCGATGTGCAGTAAGGATCATCTATCAAATAAATCATTTACATGTTTCATTGTGACTGCAATGGTCAGTATCGTGTCATACAGATATGAAACTACGTTTCTGAAATGATATACAATTGTAAAAACTCAAACACTGTAATGTTTCAACTGTAGCACTCCAAAACAAAGCATGAATTAACTGCTGTATAAACTGACAATAGCTGCAGGCAACTAAGCTATAGCTTCCGTCACTCCTGAGTTGCTGTGTATAATTAGCTATTGATCATAGCATAACACGTGCACAATTTCCAATATGCGCCTTGCTGTTAAAAGCTCATGCGTCAGCTTTACCGTGATAATATTAAAACAATTTTTATTTCATTCATATTCTTTCCTCTTCTACACTGGGAGGTTGAGGTGACTTAGTCTTTTTTTAATCCTAGTATAGTTACATTTACACTGTTTTGATTTTTTTTTTACTAATCCAGTAGTACATCTTACAGATCAAACTCTGGATACTACGGTAATAGGAAAGTGTTCCATACCTCTACCATGGACTTGCCCAATAAAATAATGCCAGCTTCAATACTAATATGGCAAAGAATTAACACCACATTACTGAGAAATACAGTGGTACCTCGGGTTATGAACGTATCAGGTCACAAACAATTCAGGTTACGAACAACAACTTCGAAAATTGTATGTCTCGGGTAACGAACAGTGCCGCGGGTTATGAACGAAGGCGAACGAGAGAGAGAGATAGCAAGGTGTAACGTTGGAGACAAACGATCGCGTACAGTACAAACAGAACTACAGATCAGCTTGTGGATCTTCAGAATGAACAGCTAAAGACATTAAAGGAGGAGCAGTCATCCGATGATGAGAAGTCAGTGATCGTTTCAACTGCCAGGATTAAAGAAATTTGCAGCAAGTGGGCAGACGTCGAAGACTTCATTGTGAACCATCATTCAAACAAACTTGTTGCTAACTTGATGAATGATAACACAATGACCCACTTCAGAAAGATTCTCCAACAAAGGAAGCGACAAATTTCCCTTGATAGTTTCTTGGTGCAGAAAGATTCCCAGTCGGCTGCCAAGAAACAGCGACAAGATACTCCTGAAACTAATTATTCAAATAAAGAAAGTGACAAATTTCCCATGATCGTTTTCTTAGTAATAAAGATAAGACTAAATCTCTTTTTATTTTACATTTAATTCATTTGGTTGTTTTCTTTCTCTTTATTTAAAACGTGAAGTACACATATTCTTTGCGTTTTGTCAGGTAAACGGCAGGATGTTAATAAAAAAGAATGATTCATTCATCTTGAAACGGATTGTCTTTATTTCATTGATTTCAATGTTTCGGATTACGAACCGAGTTCTGGAATGAATTTAGTTCGTAACCCGAGGTACCACTGTATAACTAAAATATGTGAATGTGGGTTCAAAAGCATTTAATTTTAATCATGTAAAATAATTTACAACCCAATATTTTTATTTCCGTTACAATTTTCTGCAAAGAAGCATGAACATAAATCGTGTATGTCCCCTTGTCTGTGTCTCCACTTTAAAGTGGTAGAGGGGCTTGGGTGTCCCAGTGACCCTAAGGGTTATGCCAATTATAGTTACTGGCAGGGTTTCCAATGTCAGGCAGGTTAACAGGCAGGGACTAGAAAAAGTGAGACAACAACCAGCTCCCTTGCAGGTAGACTTGGGAAAGTCACACACTGGGGAAGTCAAACCTGAATAAATGCCTGCAGTAATTATGTGTAACTGGGACACATGCTTGACGAAACAGTGACTCTATAGTGATGAAACAGTGACTCTCTTCATAATGATGAAACAGTGATTCTCTTTATAATGATGAAACAGTGATTATTTTTATAATGATGAAACAGTGACTCTCTTTATAATGACGAAACAGCGACTCCTTATAATGACGAAACTGACTCTCTATAACGATGAAACAGTGACTTTATGACAATACATTTATTTGAATTATGTATTAGCTCTGTGGTGAAGAGGTTATGAACGCAGTTCACAATCCCGCATACTGCGTTCGAAACATAGCTACACTGGTTTATTATTAAATGGTATGGGTGCTGGTTGTTCAGAAAGCAATGGCAAACTACTGAACGTAAACTTGCCCAGGAATCAAGAACAGCCAAAAAATGCTGGGGTTGACTACTACGCTACGTCCGTAAAGGATATGCAACTAACAACATTATCCTTTAAACTCATTCTGTCCTAATCACATACCGTAAGTTGATCAGTAACTCCTGACTTCATTAAAACACTTTTAGTTTAAAAAAAGAAGCAATAAATAACAGGATGCACTCTTAATTCTAAACAAGTTAACCACCCATGCTTTGATAATTTATTCCTTACATAATCAGATTAACACAATAAGTTTTCTTAACTCTTTCTACACCAAGTGAATCATCCATATGTTGATCAGTTATTTCTTAAACAATCAAAACACTATTTAACTCATGCTATACCAGGTAATCACAAACATTTTGATAATTTATTCCTCACATAAGCACAACACTTCTAAGTTTCTTAACCCATTCTGTACCAAGTTAATCACCCATTTGTTAATCAATCACTCTTCACACAATCAAAACACTTTCAGTGTTCGTAATTCATTCTATATGAACTTAATCAACAATATCTTGATTATTTATTCCCTACATAATCAAAACACTTTCAGTGTTTGTAATTCATTTTATACCACATTAACTCTGCTGATCTTTTATTCATTACATAACAAACACTTAGTTCTCTTAACTCATTATGTACCACGTTAATCGCCCATATTTTGATCAGTTTCTCCTTGTATGATCAAAACTTGCATTTGTCCCCAACACCTGTACGTCCTGGTAGAACATAATCACAAGTGTATGAATTGTGGACCTCTGCAGGGATTCAATCCACTACCTGTGCATGAAACCTGCCTCAATTTTCCAGAACATACTCAATGAATCACTCCGTGTGCAAGCTTGGGTGTGGTTATAGAATGAGTTAAATCATATCATATCACTGGCACCTTGCCGTCTTGACAGACAATAGTTTGTTACATTGTGCTTCAAAAAGGCATAATATCTACAACCCATGGTGGTAGTGAATGTGACTGATAAGGCCAATTCATGTTGTAAATGTTCGTCCACAGTGGATGCATGTGAACAGATGGTCATTTTCACCATCACGTACCATCTTACTCTTCACACGCTCAGTGCATCACCTATCTGCAATCATTTTCTTCTTTGTCTTTATTCCATTTCTGATATTTGCCCTCCATGCAACACGTTCAGCAGCGACTTGCTCCCAATGTGCATTATCAATCATGTCCCGCTTACACACATCTTTATATCGTAGTAGAGGCCAACCCTGAGACCTCTTACCCATCTGTAATTCATCAAAAAAGATGTCCTTCGGTATTCTACCATCATCCATCCTCCTAACGTGTCCTATCCATCTAAGTCTATGAAGACTGAGCATGGAATAAACCGTCACACAAACTGATCTTTCCAATACTTTAGTATTTGTGATTTTGTCTTGCCACTTAATACCAAGTATTCTTCGCAGACACCGCATATGAAAGCTGTTTAAACGTTTCTCTTGGTGTGAGTAAGTTGTTCAGGTTTCACTGCCATAAAGAAGAGTACTAAGGACACAGGCTTGATAGACAAGAACTTTTGTTTTGGCAGTAAGCTTCCTGTTCTCCCAGACTCTTTTTCTTAACCTGTTCATTGTTGCTGCTACCTTACCAATCCTGATGTAGATTTCCTGATCTAGGGATAATTTGCTATTTACGTCTGATCCTAGATATGTAAAGTGGTCTACTATCTCCAGTTCGGCGTCGTCAATAAAGCCTGATGGTACCCCATGTGCACCTTGTGACATAATCTGTGTCTTCTTTTTGGTAATTATTAAACCAAATTCAGAACAAGCATTGCAGAATGCAGATAGTAGATGTAATTCTTCTTCAGAGTGGGTCGTAATTGCAGCATCTCTGCAAAAAGCAACTCTCTGATCAGTACCCTCCTAATTTTTGGTCTTGGCCTTCAATAATGAGTTAAATCACAGCAAGCAGAACACACAAGCTGAGAAATAACACTTATACAATAACTAACAATGAGAATGCTAGCTGGTAAAGTATAATCCTTGCTCAAAGAAAGTTCTCAAGAATATCATACCAAACAAAAGTTAGCTGTGTGTCCTGTACACAATATTGCAATCAACTCCAGCATTTATTGGCTGTTCGGTAGTTTACCATTTATTTTTAAATGGTCGACACCTCAAACCATGTAAATCAACACGTCAAAGTGATCTGCTTCCAAGTTACCCACAGCTGATTTCAAACCTTCAACACGGTATGACGAGGAATTATGAAACTGCATCTCTTAGCCAACACGCCAGTTATATTAGACAGTTAAAATTAGCTGCATATCCTTTACAAGACATCGCAGTCAATCCCAGCATTATTTAACTGTTTGTGATCTCTTGGCAAGTTTATTTTCAGTAGTTTGCCATTGCTTTCTGAATGACCGGCACTCTTAAAATTTTATAAAAACAACGCAAGGCAGTCAGTCTGCTGCCAAATTGCCAGCAGCTGTTTCGAACGTGGTATGCGGGATTACGAACTGTGCCCGTAACCTCTTCGCCACAGAGACCTATGTTAGACAAGTGAGGCAAGGATAGCCAAGTCACACTTTGACTAAATGAACTGCACTTAGAATCAAGTAATGAGAATCATAATTGGAAGCCTGAAAACAACACCCATTAATTCTCCCAACCCAGAAAGGTTCCCACAGCAGATGTCCCGGGGGAAATAACTACAGTGCAAACCGTTTAAAGCGATCTCAGATGATGTGAATTTCAGTTGTGAAGAACAATTTGTTTCTCCATGGCAATTTTTATTTTTTGTCTCTTGTCTCAAAGAATGATTTCTGATAAGAAATATTTCTTGGGTCCCAGGTGAGTTTGCTTTTTCAGGTCTGCTCTGTACTATGAAAAAACATGAGCCATTGACTTTCAAAGAGGCTAAATACACAGTGGGTTCGCCAGATTTCTTTAGTATGGGAATCTGAATAAACACAAAATATAAATTGAAAAGTTCGATGAAAGGAAAAACATAAATCAATATAAACAAATGTTTTGACCAAATTCTTTATCAATGATCATAAAAGACAAGAATGCTTAGCTGGAAAATTGAAGATCACAATCACAGAAAAGAAATCCATATTTCGCATAAAACAAAGCTCTAAGCTTGACTGCAATTTTCACCAAATTTTGTTTAAAATGTATATGCTTTGATCAAAAATAAGATATTATATTATGCTGCATGGACAGCATATATATATATACATGGTCTCTACAATTCAGCCCAGGCTTTGTGTTAGTGAGAAGTATAACTCTATCACAAACTATCATCTGTCAATATGGTAAGGTGCCAATGCAACAAAAGTAAAACAAAACTAAATGGATGTGGCGGTATTCTTATTAATTTTTTTTTATAGCATAAAGAAAACAAAACTGTTAGTACCATTGGAACATATTCAAGTAATTTCAAAGCATAGACGTTAAAAACAGCAGCAACGTTGATGAGAGAGGAGAATAAAGAGAAACACAATCTCACAAAAACCATGTCAGCAGTTGTATCAACACTGAGGAGCACAAACAGTGCACCCAATGTAGAGTGAGAAATCAAAAAGGATTGTAATGTGGTGGTTGCTATCTCATTGTGACATACCAGTAGACAAACTGACAACAGAAGGTAGAAGACTATCTCAGCCTGATACAAATAACTTTTTATGAGGTCAGGAGGTTACAAAAAGCAGCAACAGAAACAACTGGGAAGCACAGCCTCTAAGAAATCAAAATGAAGAATCATTTTATCATCTTCACTAAAGTTAGCAAGCAATATTCAGACTTGACAATGTATAGGTCAGAACAGAGGTAGAAAAAACCAAATATAATTCAGGAGCCAGCCACTTGTTCTCAAGAACAACTATATTTCTTTTGCAAATATAGGCTAAGAAAATAATTAAAATGCACATAGCAGGTAAATATGTCCAGGCATCATGGCGAACGGGTGCCTGGATTTTTCTACCCCTGAGCGAAAACATAGATACCATCTGTTCATCAAGATAAAGATACGAACCACTAATGAATGTAAATGTCAAAATGATAGCAAAGCACTGTTTTGAGAATATGCAACCTATAAAGAGCAGGCACGTATGACCCACACTGACAAGACATGTAAACTTACATATAAGCTTAGTAATCACAAGAAAACATTGACTGTAATTATTTACTTAACTATCGTTACATTTCAAATTCAATTTTCACTCATGGTATATCATATGAAGTGGTGCAGTGGTTTGCACGCCTGTCAACCCAATGGTCATGTGTTCGTATCCTCTCTGAGGAATGCATTTTTTTCAATGACCTCGGCTCTTAAGTCGAGCCAGGTTAAACTAGGACATCTTCTGGGAAATAAGGCGGACGGCGTGATAGTGACATCATCCACTGGTCTAAAAATATGGGCTCTAGCACCATATATCCAATATTTATCATGAACACGGATCATTTACTTTTTATTTCTATACCATATGAAATATGGAGTGGTATCAGTTTAACTCAATAAATACCAGAAGCCAATACTGGAGACAGTGGCTGAATGGTTAAAAATATACTCTTGTTCTAAGAATAGTCCAGTTAATTAACTACATTTTAATGTACACACAGACACACATATATATATATATATATATATATATATATATATATATATATATATATATTATATATATATATATATATTATATATATATATATATATATATATATATATATATATATATATATATATATATATATAATGAAGAAAGTTACGCTAAACCTAAACTACCCACAGCAATGATGCTTTTATAGTATGTAAATATGTTTTGCGCCCATATAATAAAACTAACAGTTCTGTAGTCATGTGTGATGAGTCGCTTAAAGTCAACGCGACTTGCACGCCATGTGTGATGAGTCACTGGGCTGTAGGTGAATCCACATTTGTTCAATATCTTCCAGCAGATGCTGAAACCCTCTTGATTCAAATGTAAATTATGTCAGCATAAAAATCAATTTTGTAATTATAGATAAATAATCTACCAGCAGAAGTAAATCCATTGAAACAACAGTGTAAGATATATACGGCTTACTTGTGTCTACACATTCAACCTGAGTGTTGGAAGAGTTTTTAAATTTGTGTATGTGATCTATATGCGAGTGTTATTAATCAATCTTCTTCTGTCCGTAAGATTTTGAAACATATGTTGTATAGAAGAAATGTGCAAACAATACAAAGTATGTGAAATACATCGCTGAGGAATAAGCCAAGTTCTCATAGGTCTGCTGACAAACTTCTCCTCGGCCTTTGATCTGGTAGATCCAAATATTGATGAGAACGCCAATGACCATCTGTGCCAGCTGTAGTGTTGTTATAACCATGTTCACATATTTTGGCATCCGGAATTGTAGAGCGCGAAGTGCATAGTATGTGTACATAAATGCATGAACCGTGTAGTTCATGACCATGAACCATCTTCCTGGAGCAGTATGATCCGTGTAGCTGTACCAAACGTAGATTAAAACTGTAACGTGGTGGTACCAATGAAGAAATATAAGGGGCTGCTTTCTTAAAACAATAAACACGGTGTCTCCGAGTTCATACACCTTGGAAACAGTAAACATGAACGCCCAGAAACTCGTCACGCCTTTAAAGTATGTAGGCACACAAACTGAATACTGCAAACTGTGATTCGTGATGGCTGAAATCATCTCTGGCCATGTTCTGATGGCTCCAGCGATGCTGAAAAGACCCAAGACACCACTCCATAAGGCTAAAATCGGGCGTAATTCATACCTTGGCCGGTGTTTCATCAACAACTGACCGCCAAACACAACGATAACATACAACGCCGAATAAAAGAAACTGTCTGTCCATCTTTCCAGCATGTACTTTAAAAATGTCGGCTCACGCCACTCTTTTTCGAACTGAAACACAATGGTATAATTGTGTTCTCCCAAATCCATTTAATTCTGTGTTGAAGGTGCAGGTTGCAACAATCAAGAAGCCGAGTATTCTTGGGAGAAGAAGAAGAACACACGAGGAAGCCCTCCTCTTGGAATCGTCTGCTAACAGTATGTAAGCGAGTAGCGGATTGGCTGTGATATTTGTACAACCGATCGGATGTTTCGATGAACTGAGAGAGATTAGCCAATCAAATGCCCTCTTATAGGACAACTGTCAACAACATGGCGACCTAGACAACGGCTTGCACTTTTTACAAAACAATTTTATATATATGGAAATATTATGATTATTAATATTATTATCGTCATCTATATAGAAGCGGGGCAGATGAATAAGATTAATAAATAGAGAAATAAATTCATATATGAGGTATACTGCAAAGCCAAAATAGGAAATCAATTTGAGAACCAGTTGAGGCCACTCACTGAGTCAGTTTACTTACAAAATAAACACACATATTGACGCTCATAGAAGGAGAAGGAGTCAATAAATTCTTTATATTAATGATACAGCAGAGACAGGGCGACGGGAGAAAAGCCCAAGCCCGCAGTAAAATTAGCACAGAGGAAGAGCTAAAGCTGGGTGAGGTTGATCACAGGCGGGCAGGTCCTCCAGCTGTCAACGTGGTGCGAGGAAGGCAGTAATGCAGGCGAATAACAAAGTCGCTTTAAAAAAAAAAAAAAACTGGCCGGATAAATGCGAATATTGAGATACAACAAACCGCAGGTGTTGAGACGTCGACGGGACCAAAACGACCTGGACCAGGAGAACAGAGCTGACTTTCTCACGGTCCGATTCCGATTTGTCGAAAAAAAAGAAACTTTCCACATCGTTCAACCCGTCTCGATGACGTTGGTTATAGTTGTGGTGGTTCATAGTGCGGTATAGGTTTTCTGGTCTTTTGTGCGTTGGACAGCTTCTATTACTGCATGTCTGGCCGAGTTCCTCTTTTTGCCATCCTTTTTGCTTCTGCCGTTGTTGCTGGTGTGTCTGCTGTCACTATCGGTTTGCCCATCCCTCTAGTTTGGTGTTTTCTTGTCCGGGGCTAACCCTGGGGGGGGGGGGGGGGGGGGAGGGGCTCTTTTATCATGTTTTCTTGGGCTTGCCCTGGGGGGGGGGGCGCCTGTTATCGTCTTGGCTTGTTTTATTGGGTCTTGGTTCAGCGGTTTTTGTCAAGCGTAGGGGTCGGATTGTATCGTCTCTCTTGTCCATCGTTGGGGAGGTTTCCTACCGTCTCCTCTTGTCCAGCGCCGGAGGGGTTTCCTACGCGTCCCTCTTATCCATCGTCGTGGGGGGGGGGGGGTGGGGTCCCAATCGTCTCCTCTTTTCCAGCGTTGGGGAGGTTTCCTGTCGTCTCCTCTTTTCCAGCGTTGGGGAGGTTTCCTACCGTCTCCTCTTTTCCAGCGTTGGGGAGGTTTCCTACCGTCTCCTCTTGTCCAGCGCCGGAGGGGTTTCCTACGCGTCCCTCTTATCCATCGTCGTGGGGGGGGGGGGGGTCCCAATCGTCTCCTCTTTTCCAGCGTTGGGGAGGTTTCCTACCGTCTCCTTTTGTCCAGCGCCTGAGGGGTTTCCTGCACGTCCCTCTTATACATCGTCGGGGAGATTTCCCATCGTCTCCTCTTCTCCAGCGTTGGGGAGATTTCCTGCCGTCTCCTCTTCCGCAGCGCCGGAGGGGTTTACTGTCCGTCCCTCTTGTCCACCGTTGTGGAGGTTTATTTTATTGTCGTCTCCTCTTGTCTAATGTGTGAAGGGTATCCAGTGCGTCCCTCCTCTCCATCGTTGGGGCAATTTCCACCCTTCTCCTTGTCTCCCGCGTCGGAGAGGGTCGTTTCGTCTCTCTTATTGTCCATCATTTGATAGTTTTAACGCACCCCTATATATTTCTTATTGTCCGGTTTTCGTGTGGTCGAATTTTTCCTCCTTACTGTATTTTTCTTTTGCTGTTGGCTTTATTTTATGTTGGTTATAATATATTTTCATCCTGCAGCCACTCCTTCCGAAATTTGTGTTCACATTGCTTTACTTTTGGCATGTTGAAAGATTTGTTCAAAGTGGAAGACACATATGAAGGTGAGCAATTATAAAAAAAAATCACATGAAAAAGAATCACAAAGTCGGCATCACAGCAATAATTCGCAACACGGTGAGTTTACAGTTCAAACAATGATTGATTGATTGATTGATTTAGGAACCGACATCACAGCATTCGGGGCATTCCCATAAGCACCCCGACCCCATCCTCAGCAGCCAGCGAAGAGTTCCAACAATAATAGTTCCAGTAGCAATCTGATTATATGTCCGTCTCGCCTTTCCTCTGAGCGTCGACTGTCGGCCAGATCCCCTCGTCACACCTCGCTGCCTCATTCTTACCAGACTATGGTAATCCATTTGCTCCTCCGAGATGTATACGTGCTCCCACAAGGCCGCAACCACCTTGTCATGCATCATACTCCAGCCAATCTGTCCGCCTGTTCATTCCCCAGCACACCGGCATGCCCCGGAGAAAAGATCCAGGTGATGCTTGCTACCCGTGACCTCCGAAGCGAAGCAAGCCACTCTGTACGAAGCCTGCCTGTCCTCACCCTCCTCAGCACGCTTTCTGAGTCAGTTACAATCGCAATGTGTGTATGTATCGTGTTTTCCATCCAGCGGAAAGCTGCACTGACCGCCTCCACCTCCATTCTTAAGCTAGATGTTGTGGCATCATACGCCAGGCTCTCCTGCACCAAACGTCGACCATTAGCGTTTGCTAAGAATCCCCAGGCACTTCTCCTACCTCTCAACACCGAACCATCCATGTAGATAATCACATCACACGGGCGAGCATTATCCTGAATTAGTTGCTGGATTTCCACTTTGACTGTGACGTCCTATAAAGGATATACAACTACTTTTTTCAGTGGACTATACAACTGCGGGGCTGGGAGAGGGTGGGGTTTGGAAGTTAAATGAAACTGTGTTAGACTTTGCGGCCCTGAAGGGAGAGTGAACCCAACTGGAAGATGAGACGGTTTTCCAATGTCTTACGACCCCATTCGTCGGATGCGCACGATCTGATTGCCGTGACCTGTATGTCGGCCACGCCACATTGATCAGGACTTTTGAAGTGCATGGATACTGGTTTATGGGCGCCACTGTTGATATCAGAAAGGTGTTGCCTAAATCTGACAGCCAGACGTAGATCTGTCCTCTCGATATATCTCATGTCGCAGTGTGTGCAAGTAAGCGCATAGATAACGTTGCGACTCGTACATGAGTCTGAATGAATTAGAAGTGCATCCCTCATGACGTGCGAGTAATAAGTAAGGAAAGATATCAACTAGATAATAGAGTACCTTACTAGTTAAGGAAATAATCATTATATTATCCGAGTATTTCTCTTAGTTCATATTTCACTAACCTCTATTAGAATGTATAGATCTCCAACTAAAGGTTCAACCTCTCTTACTATATTCCCTAATTTACGTTTGAGTTTTCTAAGCGTTCACTAGCCTGTTTCAAAAGAACACCAAATAAAAATATTCCAGACGAATGAATTACATCTACATTAGTGACGGCCATGTAGAATATGGATTCCGTTCAGATATTTCATTAGCTCATCTAATTTACACAAGCTTATGCTAATTTCTACCAGCTTATGCTAATTTCTCTAATGCTACAGAATCAACAAACACCACTCCTTCTTTAACTTCCGGCCACCATTGCTTGCATCATCTTGTGCAGATGTCCTGCAGCTCTCATGCTTCAAAAGTTGAGGGGTTGTATTTTTGTGGTATTCAAAATGAAGGAGTGACGTTGACAGAATAATGTCACAGAGATATACCCCATAAATTATGTAATTCTGTATTTATTGCAATCCCAAAGAAATCAGGAGCCTTGGAATGTGATCAACATAGAACAATTAGTATAATGAGCCACATTACGAAGATTTTACTAAGAATTATCATGCAAAGAGTGAGGAAGGAAATGCAATCTGAAATAGGAGAACATTGTGGGTTTGTAGAAGGCAAGGGTACAGTAAATACTGTGTACATGCTAAGAAAAGTAATTGAACGTTCCATAGAAGAAAATAAAGATATACATCTTTGCTTTATTGACAACACAAAGGCTTTCGATAGAATAAGACATGTCAACACGATTGAGATGCTTACAGATCTGCAAATTGATGGGAAAGACTTTAGGCTTGTAAAAACAGAAAAACATACATTCGGAACAAGCTGCCATCAGAAGTGATAATGAAGTAGGTCAATATCAACCTATTAAGAGAGGTGTGAGACGGGGATGTGCAATGTCTCCAGATCTGTTTTCTCTGAACAGCGAAACTATTTTCAGAAATGTACAAGATATGAAAGGAATCATCATTGGAGGAAGAAAGATAAATAAAATTAGATGTGCAGATGATACAGTATTGAATGCAGATAATGAACAGGATCTGCAACATTTAGTAGATGCAGCTGTTGCACACAGTGAACAACTATCGTTAGAATTAAATTGTAAGAAGACACAGATTATGGCTGTCACTAGGAAGAACGAAATACCACAAAGTAATATGCGGGTAAATGGGAATAATCTTAAACAAGTGAATCGGTGCAATTATCTCTGAACAGTCATAACATCTGATACGAGATGCCTTTAGAAGATTAGAACCAGAATTGCCATGGCAAAGATAGCCATTTGCAAGAAAACATACTGATTGTAACATGCCTGGGTTCATTAACATTGGGCGTGATGGACCTAAGCGAAGGTGGTACTATATAAACAAGCTAACAGGCCCTGAGAAATAATAGACGGTGTTCAAATTAGGCTGGGTGGTAGGTCTCCGGAAAGGGCAAATAAGAAGACAGCTGGGGAAGGTTAGAGGCAGTGAGTTTAAGGTGGGGAGTCGAGGAGGCGTCAGCCCGCTAGTGTGGTTGTGAGGCAGACAACTTGGGCTGGGGAGTAGTGTTGTGTGGAGTCAGGGGACTGCATAGTGAGTTGAGGCCTAGACCCATAGTGGGTTGGATCGAGTGAGTTCGGGCCAGGGAAAGTGGCTGGTTAACTGTCGTGGTGAATTAGATTAAGAAGGCCCGGAGAAGGCAGTGTTATTTGAGTGTTAGGTTAAGATGAGGATATATTCTGGAATTACTGTTACTGGATTTATATATGTTGCCTGTTTCCGTGTTCATTCATCATTAAAGGGATATTCTGTGCACAAACGCAATCTTGTTCAGTGACTAATAGATGTGTACTGCAGTAATGACATGTGTGTTGGACATGGGGTAACCCAGCTTACACTCTGCAGTGATATAGAAGGAGCATCAGGATCTAGACAACGACCAATCTCATTCTGTTGCAAAAGAGATTGTGACAGAGAGGTTAATGTGGGCTCGTCGCTTAGAGAGGATAATGAGTTCAGAGACATTAGTCGGGCGCGCATTACATTACAACTAGAATTGTATCACAACGAATCATCACCATATCCAGCAGACGACCCGTTTCAAAAGTGCCGGAGAATTAACACACAGTTCACTGGAGGCTAGGTAAAAATAACATTGCACACCCGGAGAGGGAGGGTGGACGGTGGAGGGTTATCCACAGTACAGAGACAGGGTTTACGCCTATGAGAACTGTCTAGCAGCGGGACAGTTTCCCTGAGGCCAGCGTGTGTGTTGGGGACAGTCGCGCGGTATTTTCACAGGTCGAGAGGCGATTCAGCGCAGGTAAACAGACAGGGCGGGGCACCAGCGGGCAAGTACAGGTGAAATACATGTTTAAAAACTCACCCAGGGAGGGGAGATTTATGAGGAAGTGTGGAACACACAAAGTGACAATTGCTGGTCCACCGAAGAGGAATGAAAGACGGGGGCAGGACAGAGAGTATTTGTGTATAAAGAAAAGAGCCAGCAGTCGCTGAAAAGGGGGAACATTACTTCATAACCACAGCCAGATTCGGTGCGTGTTAATTATTACAAAGAAATGGTACGTAAGCAGTGATCGGCTGATGTGAGGTCGGCGAAGATTGTGGGTCTCCACGGGGCTAGAGGTCAGTCGTGTTGATACAAATAAGATTGTAGTACACTGATGTACTGAAACTGAGGTGACCTTGGGAGTCAAAGCTGTGTACAAGGGAAGTTTACTGGGGAAATTTCCACTAGCATTGCAAGATGACTCAGGTGACTGCGAAAGTAGTTCGCAAATGATAAACAATACCAGCTGTTTTGCACCGAAACCAGGATTTATGTTCGTCGTTGTCGTTGTTACCATCGTTCTGTTATCGTCATCATCGCGTCACCGCGCAAACATTCTACAGCAGACAATCAGTGGCCGACGCTTCAAGAGTGGTCGAATTTATCTGCCAAAAAGTTACTATATATACACATTTACAATTCTGGACATTCATCACCATTTTTAACTTTTTCGGCAAACGTGAATCATTGCCATTAATTCGAGAAGATAGCAACCAAACAGGTTCAGACATTTGAGTCAGGTCTAACCACTAAGCGGGTCCAGGCGATTTTCGAAAACTACTCATACAACTAAAGACTTATGTGCTGTTATTGTTGCACTTTTATCGGCCTACTGCTTTTGTTCAGTGTACCCGCCATTCTTTTTGTTTCTTTTTAAGGGTCATGTGCGTAACGTTGATTTGTGTGTTAATGCATGTGTCTAGTTGATAGGCATTTTTGCGATTTCTATCTGAATCAGGGTAGGCTTGGCAAAACGTTTTTCTTCCTTGTGCTTAAGATATTCTTTAAGAAACACGCTAATAAGTCAGCGTGGTCGGGCGTTCGCATTGGGTGTCCTGAACTATATCCAGAGCCCGTCTTATGTCAAATATGTGTATATTAGTTACTGGAGATTACTTGTTCTTTTTTTATATTTACATATAATATCGGGTTGATTCGGATATATGATATTATTGTAATTCTCACGTTAAAAAATCTCCTATCTAGATGGTTTGTGTTGTTTTTTCTATGAGCACTAATTTTTGTCTTACGTAGGCTTGTTGATGACAGTTTTTTTGTTATTTCTATGTAATCATCCGTCTGTGTGTCACTAGCCTATGCGTGTAGCGTCTCATAGACATCACTTATTGTTTATCATTCATTCGTGGATATGCATGTATGTCTAACACTATTTCCAAAAACTTTCTACAACTATTTGTTATATATTCGAGGGAGTATAGGTAATACTCCCCCCCCCCTCACTACTAAATTTCGTATAGAGTGACTGAGTGAAGACAGAGGGATATTATCAGCACTACGAATTTACGTAAAGTCTGAGTGGTGGTGAACATAGAAAAGGGATCAAATACTATAAGAAGGATCTTTATATTATAGTTGGCAGACAGACAGCAACTTGTCCACAAATACAAAGATGCCTACTTTAATGGAATACATCGAAGCAGGTGAACGAATGGGCCTGAAGGGGAAAGATTTACAGGAGATTGCAGAAACAAAACTCAAAGAAGAGCAGCAACTTGAGAGAGAAAAGAGGCATAATAAACGTGAAGCCAAACGCCTACAGGAAGAGAAGTTAGCTGAAGCCCAACGCCTACAGGAAGAAAAGTTAGATGAAATAAGCGCCTACACGAAGAGAGAGACACAAAGGAAACTAGCAATGGAAAAACAAAAGTATCAGTTTCAGATGGAAACTGAAATTGCACTAAAAAATTAGAACTAGCATCTAAGGGTCAAAGTGAGGAAGGCAGAAGACCTTCGCAGTCGTTACAACGATTGAAATTGCCATATTTTACGGACCGAGACAATCTTCAAGCTTGTCTTGACAGATTTTAGGCTGCAGTTAAGGCTTTAGGTATTCCAGAAGGAGAGTATGCTATGAGGCTTAGAGAGTAACTGACGAGAAAGGCCCTAGATACCATTTTAAATTTACCTGTCGCAGAAAGAAACAATTATATCATTCTGCGTCAACGCTTGCTTACAAAGTTCAACCTAACTTAGCATGGATACAGAACAAAGTTCAGACAATTAGTGTTAGAGACAAATCAGGATTTTACAGATTTTGTCATTACAGTGAAGAACATATTTAAAAATGGATGGAGATTGCAGAAGTTGGAAAAGATTTCAGTCACTTAGTCGATTTGATGCTAAGGGATAAGATATTATCGTCATGTAATGCAGATTTAGTGGCTTTCTTTCAAGAACGCAATACAAAGGACATAGACACAATGTCCAAGTTGGGGCAAAACTACATGACTGCACATCCGAACAGCTCTATTGGCAGACAAATTGGTGAGGAAATAGTATGTACAGATTATACTAAACAGGATCAGAAACCAGGTATTAAACCAAGGTCGAAGAGTTTGGATTCAGCACAGCGGTATGAGCAACAGGGACTTCAAACCAATGGTTTCCGGAGCAACCAATTTGTCAAAGCAGGATGTTACCCATACAAAAGGGGGAATTTTAAGAGACGTCCGAATGGTTATGCCGGAGTTGGAATTGTAGGAGCTGGAAGCACAAAATGGCAGAGTGTGATGTACAACCATCCAGTGGGCCAATGAATAACAGAAAAAATGAGATAATTTGTTTCAAATGTGGGGATAAGGGCCATTTCAGCTACCAATGTACGGGTGGGGAAACTGAGCACTCTAATGCAGCCCAAGGGATTGAGACACTTAACAATAAGAGTTGTGAGGGATGTAAGCCTTTGTTCGACATAACCAGTAAACATATCTTGATATGTGGGCACCCATTCCCATCTATGTCATTGGTACACTTAGGAGGCATTCTAAAGCTGCACCATGGATTCGTCAATGATAGTCCAGCGTTAACCCTCAGGGATTCCGGATGTACTGTAACAGAGTGAGTACCATCTCTGTTAATAGGTTTGATGTGCAAAGTTTAGGCACGGTTGAGCATCCTATAAGAACGTTACTAAGGATGCTCAAGCCGTGACGTAGGGTTTTTGGGGAAGTGAGTTACAGCCAAGGTCTGGAGAAGTGAACATCATACCATGTAATTTGTGTAATATTCTTCGGCTTATTATGTTCAATAAACCCTTTTTGAAAATACCATCGGGACTCGTTTTATAATCGTCCCTGTGCCTGTACTATAACAGTACAGATTTGGCGCCGCACACCAGGATTTCGATTTTGAACTTGGATGTAGCGGACACATAACGAGAAGTACTGAAAAACAACATAGCACAGCAGAGAACTTTCATGGGAAATTTTTTATCAGCTTGCTGCGACAAGAAGGTATGAGTAAATAAACTTTTACTAAATTTTTTGAATCAAAAGATCCAGACCGGACCACTTTTCTTGAAAGTTTCAACTTAAAATAGAATCAACATGAAGCATTTTTCGGGCTAGTTGATTGAAGCCATACGTATTAAGATTACTGGATGGAGCCATCATTGTAACCTGGTTGTCAGTATAATGGGCTGTTTCTCATCATAACCACCTGAAGTATCCTGATTGTCATCAAAATGCTGTGAATTTTAACCTGCCATTATTACAGCCGTTCATTGACCTTGCTTGTTTGAAGGTCACTTACCTACTAGAACTGCCCAAGATCAAAGAAATTTTTTCAAATCTCAAAATTAAAACAGCCACAATCAACTTGAAATTACATCGAGATGTCAGGAAGAATGCGATTTGGTTGCTTTGGTCTCTTTGGACGCGGGTGGGCATAATGGTTGTCGGCCTGCTGAAGAGGAGACCTAATTAAGTCGCTTCATCAAGCTAGAGCTGTTTTCAAGTCGTCCAGAAGAGCCCTGTTTAGGGTGAAAAGAAGGCGCAAGTCTGGTGTGCCCAACCATGGGTGAAAGTGGAAGCACTCCTCGCGATAGAGAAGACTGAGATGTCCGGGGAATGATGTTGTAACTACCAGAAATTGTCGTCGTTTGGAGAAATATAAGCAGCTTCAAGTGATGGAGTAGCTTGTTTTATACGTGAAGCCTACACCTGGCAAACATAGTTCTCAGCTGACGCACGTGAATTTACTTTCCTGTTGGATCAAGGGACGATATATCTAACGGTAATTAATTAAGGTTTAACCAATATGAGACTTTTGACTGTTAGATACAATTGAGTGATTAATTCAAACATTCAATATTTACAAGAGGAAAAAACAGTTGCTTACGTTTTTTAGGTAATTTAAATACGATCATATATCTAGTGATATTTATTAACTAAATTGTTATAACTGTGAGTTATCTTATATGAATTGATATTTCAGCATAGTTCAGCATGGCAGAAGAACAAGTAGCGTTAACACAGGTGTCAACTGGAGTAGGTACGGCAATAGCTAGACTCAACACAGCAATAAAACAGCAAGGATGTAGGCATGTATATAATTAATTGTTGTAGGAATTGAAAACTTGATGCATGTTTTTTAAGATTTGTTCCGTGAATAACCTTTTTTTGCAGGGTATGGAATAGTGATAGGAAAGCTGCATAAGTATTAAAAACAACATATCATAAAGGCGTGGTGAACTAATATGGATATCTTTGATAGGAAGTTAGAACGTGTGACGGAGTTAATGCACAACTTAAGGATGGATGTAGATAGAATTTCGTCCATAATAAAAGTAATAAAGAGACAGACGCTTGAACGAACGGAGCACAAGACAGGTATGAGACGTGTTGAGGTAGACAAGTCCAATAGATGGCAACCGATCAATAGAAACGATAACCGGTGTGGTTACAATTCTAAAGTTATCAACCATATACATATGAAAGCAGATAAGAGTGAGACACAGAGACATATAGGAATTAGTAATGGTCAGAAAAGGAAACAGTGGTCGTGGCCTTCAAATTGTGAAAACACAAGAGCCTTGCGAGAGAACTGGTTTCAGATCAGACAGTTGCGATATTCGGTAGCAAGGTTGAGTAACAGAGAAAGAAACACAGATAAGATTTTGGGTAGTCAGGAGGTATCTTCAGTCTTTAGTGTCAGACAAGAAAGAGAGACACAGACGCAACCAGGCAGTAGTGTGGAAAAGAGTATTCAGACGTCGATTGATAAAGTGACAAAGAGAGACAATGGTACAGAGCTTGGACAACCCAAGACAGAAGACAGGCAGACAAGAACCAAAGATGTTAAAAGACAGGCGAGGAAAAGTATTAGAAAAAGAAATACAAATTGTATGATAGTTAATAGAGGTACGACGACAGATATGCAAAGTTCCTCAGGTATAGACATTAATTCAATCCCTAAATGGTGTAGGAATGTTAGGTGTGGAAGTTCAGGTTATGGAGAGGATGTTTCCACCTCTACCGCATATTATAGTAAAAACCGGATTAGTGAGATAACTATAGATATTGACGGTTCAGAGGACGAGTGGACTATTAAGAAAAAGAAACGAAAGAGGGAGGTTAGAGAATATATGCTTTCCAGACCTGATTTATTTACGCTTACAGATATTGAAGAGGCTAAGTTGGATAGTTTGACAGATAAGTGACGTGACGAAATACGTTGAGAGAATCTAACTCGTTAATAGTGTGGGATGAAGTGATGAGGAGGTTAAGATAAAGTGAGTGAGTAGTTGACTGGCGAAGTGGTTTGACGTAGAGAATTAAGTAGGACGGAGAGTGGTAGGATTATGATGATTGAGAATGAAGTAAGAAAGCAGTCGAATTGTGGAAGTCCGGTTGAGTATTGAAGTGTTTCGTCTGGTTATGGGTTGTTCGTGAGTGAGTAAAAGTGTAGACAAACATGTGTGATGCGTCGTGCTGAAGAAAGAAGTGTATGGATAGAACGATGTCAGGTGATTAGTAGCGCATGCATGTACGAGGCGTTTGGTATATCTTGTGTCACTCACTGTGAGTGGAAGTAATCGACACGCTTAGGCTGTGGTAAGTAATTGCTAGAATGTTAAATTGGTGTTTAATTTGTTTGTTGTAGAAGTAATAGTATAGGCACGTCAGCTTGTCGTGATACCGAGAATAATGGTGAGATGAGAACGAGTTTGTTTGTACATAATGGTCAATGCATATGAGAAGTATAAATACGAGCGCCGTGCGAATACGAGAAGAGTGGCTGATAAGTGACGCTGATAAAACGTGGAGGATAGAGTAACTGAGTAGGCGCAAATTGAGAAGTGGAAAGAAGATGATTGGAAATTTGTGATGTCTTTTGTTTAGAATGTCTGACGTTAGACAGAATTAATGAAAATTTTATGACAGGCTGACAGAAAGAGAGTTAACATTTTGAATGACGTTTAGTATTGTTGGCAGAGACATGCTGAAGTAAGAATGCCTGATATAGAGAAATAAAAGAATGTGATTAGCCAAATGAATATCGGAGTATTATAAATAGAGCACTATAGACTGTGTTCCGATAAGTGTGACTGCTTTAACTATCATCGTGGTGTGAAAACGCTAGGAGAGAGTGGAAGACAGCTTAGAGTTGTTGTGGTGAGATGTTGGAAAGTACTGATACGTTGGTTAGTTGCGTCGGGTAGATGAGAGACTTAATAAATAGAATTAGTTGTTGACAAATCTAGTAGCTGGATGTGTTGGTGAGGTCTGTAGTAAATAGACAATTTGTTTGGTGGTTGTAGCATTGTGGAAATACCGTAGTAACGGTAATGTTTAAGAAGTTGTGGTAATTCTTGGTACAAATCCAGGGGAAACAACTAGTGTGCCGAGCCACGGGTTCTATTAGTAGATAGATGACTGGTAGTGTACATTGGGATAGCCGCCACAATAGTACTAGGTGAAGTGATTAGAGCTGTAGGTTACAGCGGTTGTTTAGGGTTATATTTCAAATATTGTGATGTGTTATGAGATAGTTCGTGAAAAATAGAATGTTGAGAAGGGAGATAATCAACGTTTGACTTCCAGAAAAAGGTACAGTCATTTGTGGAGTAATGATTTTGGTCGGGAAAAAAAAATAATAAGAGTCCTTAGGAGTTCTGGATACATATTTACGTTCAGAAGATGTGGGACAAGTTTAAAACATGGAATTAGTGCCCTGATGTAATAGAAATTTCATAAGCAACACGAGATTGCTGGCTTGTAGAAGAAGAAGTGGGTAACGTGCTGCGCCAAACAGCGTGAAGACAAATAGTAAAACATGAATTGAATGCCATGTTTTTTTTATATATACTGTGGATACAATAGTAAAGGGTGGTAAGTGTGTTAGTGAGAAATGAACGTTGTTAGTGTGGAGTGCTGTAGTCACAGCGAACATAGATTAAATAACATGAGGTTTTGGGGGTCCGTGATATATGGACTGAAAAGGAATAACATTGATTACAAGCAGTGAGGGGTTAGAAGGTCACAGACATGAGTTCAGTGGCGGTATTTCATAGCTGTTGATAACGGCATAAATTGAAAGTGAAGGTTTTTGGTGAAATGCCCATAATAAATGGACATTACTGGGTTGCTGAAGTTTTTCGGCGAGATTAATAAGGAATTTTGAGTGAGGTATAGGAGAAATTTGGTTATATTAGGTGATGAGGAGGTCTTGAATGATAGGGCCCATAATGGACCCTTTGATTTGTATGCTGTCTGTAATATAGAGACAGATTAGATTGGATATGAGGAAATGGAGGTATAGGAAATAAATAGATAGAAAAAGCTGCAGATGGCAAGATGAAAATTTTGCGCTTTAAAGAGGAAATTGATAGTAGATGAAATATAGTAGCTGTGTATTACAGGTGGTTGATAGAAACTATTGGCAAATAGTTTAATTGATAGTTGTGGTGAGTGGTCTTAAGGAGATGATGTGGTGTATTTTTATATATACGATATGCTGCGTATTATGGATGTAAATTCTCGTCTGGTCTTTGAAGATGTATTTTTATTGACATTTGATTTTATGATTTAACTTGTTGAGTTTTCTTAAATAGATAAATAGTTTATTGTTAGTCCGTAAAAGTGACTAACAATGGATAGGATGTATGTCATATTATTTTGAATAATATCTTTCTTTGAATTGTTGGTTACCTTTATTTGATATGAGGGGAAAGAAAAATGATATTTAAAAAACCTGGGGGGGGGGGGGGTATGATATCCTGTTGTGATTTTATTTTGCTTGACTCATGATTTAAGTTAAATTGTCTTGTGTGTTGAATAGTAATTACCTTGTTTACAAATATGTTGAAAATTGTTTAAGTTTAAGTTTAGTTCACAAACAGTTATGGTTTTGTCTAGAATAAAAGCAATACATGGGGCTTTATTTAAAACCCTTCGTTCAGAAAATAGTTAATAAACTACTGAGGACTAGAAGAGAGACACATTCTCTTTATGAATAATAAGTTCATGAGTACCTTGTGTTAGTAAGAAGACTGCTGTGATAATCAGCATTAGTGTGTTAGAATAGGGCAGTTAATCATATAGTGGTTACGAAGTGTTGGAAACATATGCCATACTTAAGTGACGGGGTTCCTACACAAATAAGAGGGTTCTGGGGAGTTAAAATAGGAGCTGCATTAAGTCAGCGTGGATTAAAGGTATATGGATTGGATGCCATATTATACACGTGATTAACGTCTAAAGAAGCTGTGATAGTGAGCAAATATAAGAGGCTGGTTGATGGAGAGTAGATATTAAGGGGGCTGTGAATGGCAGTGCATATGGTTTGGTATAGGGTTAGATAAATATATAAACAATATTGGTTTCATGATTGGACGTGAAATAGGTGAAATATGGGCATGGGTGTGGATGGCAGTACAAATATTGAGTATATAGAAGATTTATAACAAACAGAGATGTAGCTTCATAAATCATAAGATGTGTTTTTGAAAAACTTTTATAAAAGTTTTCACGTTTGCAAGGGAGGTAAATGTGATTGTTTTTGACTACTGCTCTTCATAACTGGGTGCGCACCCCATCTTTTCTGTCTATCCTGTGTTGTGTGTTGGTGTTGAGAAAGAATGAGAAGTTTTTATGAGCCATTATATATATGAAATATCATGACCTATGTTTTTGTAAAGAAACGAAGAAGAAGTATAACTTCATAGCGATTTGCTATATGGGACAATGATAAGAGACAAGTGGAGAATTAGTAGAAGTGAAAGTAGTTACTTAAGATAGAGTTAGTTTGGGATGGCTTAGAGAAAAAAAATATTGGGGGTTAAGGTGTTGATGAGGGAAAGAATGTTTAGAATAAGGGGGTTAGGGGTTAAGACTTTTGAAGAAAAGTCTTTTTAAAGAAAGGGAGGTCTGTAACAGAGTGAGTACCATCTCTGTTAATAGGTTTGATGTGAAAAGTTTAGGCACGGTTGAGCATCCTATAAGAACGTTACTAAGGATGCTCAAGCCGTGACGTAGGGTTTTTGGGGAAGTGAGTTACAACCAAGGCCTGGAGAAGTGAACATCATACCATGTAATTTGTGTAATATTCTTCGGCTTATTATGTTCAATAAACCCTTTTTGAAAATACCATCGGGACTCGTTTTATAATCGTCCCTGTACCTGTACTATAACAGCACCATTTGTCACAGGAATAGTGACAGCGTGTGTCCTAGACTCCCCAGTGGCAGATCTGATCATTGGAAATATACCAACAGTGAAAGAATGTACAGAAGAAGAAATTGAGAACCGGTATCAAAAATATGATGTGAGAAGCAACGCGGTAGTTACTAGAAGACAAACAAGATTATATACTATAGCTGAGGAAGCGATGACACGCGAAGTAGACACCGAGACTGAGGACAAGGATAGTACAACTAAGCAGGTGAAAATGGATCTCAAACAGAGATTTAGTGACTCCCAGAGACAAGATACTACTCTGGACAAATGTTTCCAATGGTGTAGTAAAGTAGAACATAGGCAATCAAAGAAGGGTAGATGGTGCTTCGAAATAAAGAACAATATTCTCACTCACCGTTTTTCAGATGACAAAACTACACGTAGGCAAGTAGTGGTACCCTTAGCATATAGAGAGATGATTATGAGAACAGCGCATGACATTCCATTTACAGGGCACATGGGAATAGCGCGTACACAACATAGAGTCCTATCCCAGATTCTTCTTCTTCTTCTTCTTCTTCTTCTTATTCTTCTTCTTCTTCTTCTTCTTCTTCTTCTTCTTCTTCTTCTTCTTCTTCTTCTTCTTCTTCTTCTTCTTCTTCTTTCGTTCGCCTGAAATATGCTTATAACTGCAATGTTGTCTCTCGTATGAATCCAACAGTCTTTTTTAGTTCATTCAGCGGTCCATAGAGTTTATCTTCCACTGTTGTCTCTCTAGGCCAGAAGGTTCGCCTGGATATGTTGTAGTTTGGGCAATCCTGGAGTATGTGCTCTGCTGTCTGCGACGCCAAACCACATGTGCACATGGCTGAGTCACCAATCTTGAATTTTGTATACATGTGGTTGCGTAATCTATTGTGTCCTGTTCTGAGGCGCAGAAGAATTACCTGTTCTGGTCTGTCCATAACGTGGTAGTCGTCTTGAGTAAGGTTTGGTGGCCTTCTAACTGATTTGATCATTCTTTTCTTTTGGTGGTATGTAATGAGCACATCAGGTTGTTCTTCTTTTGCTCCTTCTTTAGCCAATCGATCAGCTCTGTCGTTTCCGGGGACTCCACAGTGGGATGGTATCCACTGTATGGTGATCTTACGCTGACTGCTAAGTTCAGAAAGTAGTGTCCTCAGAACTGGCAATTTCCCAGACAGGAGCGCCTCTATTACGGATTTTGTATCTGTCAATATCACCACAGGTTGTGTACCATAGCTGGTATTTTGTAATTTCTCTGTGGCTATCTTGATTGCCTCAATTTCAGCATCATAGTTATGGCAGTACTTTCCTGTTGGAATTCTGGCCGTGTCTCTAGTATTATTTGGGTATTGTATTATAGTGATTGTAACAAGCAATGTGGAGGGTCCCAATTACTCCTGTCACAATTCTACAATACTATTATATATCTCTGGCTGGGATAGGTCTTTGCTTGTCAACCCTCCTCCGTTCCCTGGACTCAATGTCACTCTCTCTTTCGACCTCGGGGCCTATTCCCTACAGTGTCTTTCTCGCTGACACAAACATAACATGACGATCGTCCCAGTAACTCTAATTGGTAATTTAATAATTTAATCATGGACGAGCCCCCAGTGATTGTAACACGCAAAGTGGAGGGTCCCAATTACTCCTGTCACAATTCTACAATACTATTATATAGCTCTGGCTGGGATAGGTCTTTGCTTGCCAACCCTCCTCCGTTCCCTGGACTCACTGTCACTCTCTCTTTCGACTTTCTGAACTGCTGTCGGTATGTATGGGCTGTCATCTGGAACCTTTTCAATAATGCTTTTTCCAGGGCCTCATAGTCATTCTCCATACCAGGTGGCAACCTTGAGTATACCTCGTACGCTGTCCCCCTCAGGCCCTGTGAGAGTTTCAAGTTCCATTTCCCACGTTCCAATCCCATAGCCAAAACCATCGACTGAAATCTTTGAAGATACTGGTCGATCTTATCTTTGTGTTCATCGAACGGGAGCAATGAGAACTTCATTGCCTGGTATGGACCGCCACTAGAAGTTGTTGAGTCAGGGAGAACTGCGCCTCCCACTGCACCCTCGCTTTCCTTGGCAGTTTGAGCTTTCAGCTCCAACTCCATCATACGGAACTCATGGTCTCTGGCCGCCTGCTCTGCTTCCATCTTCTTCGCTTCGCACTCTGCCTAGATTTTCTTAGCTTCGCGCTCTGCCTCGATTATCTTAGCTTCGCGCTCAGCCTCAAATTTCTTAGCAGAACTAAGTATGTTGCCAGGGTTTAGCAAAGATATAAAAATATATTGTAGATCCTGTACAACGTGTCAGAAAATGTATCCAAAAGGAAAGATGGAAAAAGCACCGGTACAAGCTACAAACCTGAAAGTCAGACCATTTCAAAAAGTGGCCATCGACATCATTGGCCCATTAGCAGTGATGTCCAACAGGGGTCATAGGTAAATCTTGACCATGGTTGATTTTTGCACCAAGTGACCAGAGGCATTTCCGTTAAAACAAATTACGACGGAAGCCGTAGCTGAAGCATCCGAAACGTTATTTTCAAGGTTAAGTTTCCCTAACGAAATGGTATCAGGTAATGGTCGACAATTTACCTCTCAGATGATGAAAGAAGTGAACAGACTGTTGAACATTACACAGGTTTTCACATTAGTTTATCACCCAGTGAGCAACCGAATCTGTGAAAAAATGAACGGGTCCCTTAAGCAGATGTTAGCTAAAGTCACTGCAGAGCAACCAAGTGATTGGGATATGTATTTACCAGCTGTCCTGTTCGCATATAGAGAAGTACCACAAGAAAGCACTGGATTCTCACCATTTGAGTTGTTGTGTGGGGCAAACCCAAGAGGCCCCATGACCATATTGAATGAGTTAATAACAGGGAAGAGTAACGATAGTAATACGATTTCGTCGTATGACTTAGTCGTGAATATTAGAGGCCGAATTATTGCCGCATGCCAGAATGCACGTGATGCTCTGGAAATGTCGGGGGGTAGGTATAAACAGTATGCTAATAGAAAGTCAAAGCTGATCTCTTTCCAAGATAACGAGGAGGTGTTACTTCTGCTGCCAGAAATATCTAATAAGTTGTTAGTGACCTGGCAAGGCCCGTTCAGAATTGTCAGTAAAATGTCAGATGTGGACTACAGGGTGAATGTGAAAGGGAAACACAAAGTGTATCATGTTAACATGCTAAGCCAATTCGTTCCACGACCAGAAGCCTTACAGTCCGTCACAGAGACAATTATTGACGAGGAGGCAAGTCAGACAGCGTGTTCTGTTGTTATTGACGAAGAAGCATCAAGCGACAATGACGTGCAGATGCACAAACCAATCGTGGCACCGAGACAGACAGAAACATGGAAAGATGTGTCCATTAATGACAGCCTGGAACTTAGTGACAGAGCAAGGCTAGTCAAGATATTACAAAAATACTCTGATGTCCTGACGGATATACCAGGGAAGACAGACTTGATGACACATGACATCAAGCTAACAGAGGACCAACCAATTAGAGTGAAACCATACCCTATCCCACATCATTACAGAGCAGCGGTAGACAGTGAGATAATAGAGTTACTGAAAATGGAAATAATTTCCAGATCAGACTCCCCATACTCGTTCCCCATGGTAGTCATTAGGAAGAAGGACAATAACTTACGATTGTGTATAGAGTTCAGGAGATTGAACAGCATCACTATTGTAGATCCGGAGCCCATGGTCAGTACTGATGATTTACTGACGGAATTCCCAAGGGCACAAGGCCACATAAACAATTAACACGTGGTTCTATATCCTAGCTGGCGTATGTTATTATGGTTTGTTATTAATACAATATATTGGGCGATGGAAGACAAAGGCAATGCAGCGCCTCGACATGTATTCATGGACGATTATTAGTTTACTGGACAATTATTAGCAAAGTTACATAGTTTCTGTGTTCTTGAAGATATTAATAGTCCTGAGGGTACACAAATATAATGTTGTCTATGATATGTTGATTATTATGCGATGCATTAGCTCACGCATTGGTGCATAAGATGGAAAGTTGGTTGTGTTGATGTGTGGGTAATATGGGAGGTTGCTATGATTAATTGATGTATTATTTAGTGTGGTAGCTGGAGTAAGATGGAGTCATACTTACGGCTACCCAGGCAATGTTACTGGGTCATTATTTTTGTTTTGTATGAGAAGTATTACTCTCACATCATTTGAAAACGATGTTTTCTTTTGAGGAGGGGGTAGTGTAACATGCCTGGGTTCACTAACATTGGGCGTGATTGACCTAAGCGAAAGTGGTACTATATAAACAAGCTAACCGGTCCTGAGAAATAATAGACGGAGGTAAAATGAGGCTGGATGGTAGGTCCCCGGAAAGGGCAAATAAGAAGACAGGCGGGGAAGGTTGGAGGCAGTGAGTTTAAGGGGGGAGTCGAGGGGGCGTCAGCCCGCTAGTGTGGTTGTGAGGCAGACAACTTGGGCTGGTGCGTAGTGCTGTGTGGAGTCAGGGGACTGCATAGTGAGTTGAGGCCTAGACCCAGAGTGGGTTGGATCGAGTGAGTTCGGGCCGGGGAGAGTGGCTGGTTAACTGTCGTGGTGAATTAGATTAAGAAGGCCCGGAGAAGGCAGTGTTATTTGAGTGTTAGGTTGTGATGAGGATATATTCTGGAATTACTGTTACTGGATTTATATATGTTGCCTGTTTACGTGTTCATTCATTATTAAAGGGATATTCTGTGCACAAACGCAATCTTGTTCAGTGACTAATAGATGTGTACTACAGTAATGACTTGTGTTGTGGGACATGGGGCTAACCCAGCTTACACTCTGCAGTGATATAGAAGGAGCATCAGGATCTAGACAACGACCAATCTCATTCTGTTGCAAAAGAGATTGTGACACTGACCAATAAAAAAGATATCAATTGCTACGCGAAAACGAGTGTTTAGGTGATAGATAGTCTATACTTTTGTATGCATGTGAAGGCCCCTCCCCCCCCCCCCCCCCCCCCGATGTGTCTCCATCTTGCCGCGGTGGGGGAGGGGCCTTGCGTGTCCCAATGACCCCAATAGCTAAGCCGACGGATGCACAACTATGTGTCGGACAGGACTTGGGTTAGGGGCCAGACCAAGAGAGACACAACCTGCTGCTCTGCAGGTAGACTGGGGATAGCAGTCAAAGTCAAAAGACCAAATCAGGCGCACGAAGGCAGAAATTCTTGGTCTGGACACATACCCTATGGCTCTCAGCTGAGGGATATGGCTGAACGCCTCTAAGCCATAAACCCTCGGACGTGAGAGCCAGGTCGATACTCTCCTACTCAAAATGGAGGGAGATGCTCAGCACGCTACATGCTGATCCAGACACCTGTTCGAAGGCTCTCAGCTGAGGGATATGAGGGATCCCCGGATGAGAGGCCTAGCCGTTACTCGCTCACTGGTGGATAGAGGTAAGGTGCTGAGCCGGCAGCACGTGTAGCCTACCTTGTGAGCGGTTACTAAAGGTGGAAAAAGCGCCCCAGTCGCACACAATGGTTACGATGAAAGTCTGTATCTATACTCATAGATTGAGCGTAGTCAAAGGTAGAGGATGTCTCGTTTACACTAAATGAAATGCTTGGCTAGCGAATCCATTATATGGAAGTCCGAAGCGAAAGCTTGCTGAGTGGATGTCGCCCGCAATCTGCCCGTCCCTGGTTTGTGCTTGAGTGACCGTGGTAAATGAAATGCCCAATACAGGGAAGCGAGGAATTAAAGCAGCCATGAGCAGGACGTGGCATTTCCTCGGGTGAGCCCAGTCTCAGAGGAATATGTGCCTGCTCTGCAATTATGGAAGCCTCCTAATATAGCGGGGAATGCCCATGATCTGCCCCTGCCTTCCCTTGAAGGTTGACCATGATGTCTTTGACTGTTCTTCCCTGACCAGCTGAGATGTGGACGACACCACAGCAGTAAGAGTCTAACGTCTCTCGAAACACGAGGAAGGCTAACCTCATTTAAAAATGCCCGTCGAAGTAGGATGTGCCGGCCTAAGGGTGGCAAATAAAAACTGGCACGACGCAATTACGTCCGAGTGAATGTCGATTGTGCCGGAACAGCTCTGACTTTTTGTTTTCCGGGCACAGCGGCTAAGCACATGTCCGAAACGAAAGCTCGCTGAGTGGATATCATCTGATGTCCGACCCTCCCTGGTTTGTGCGGGGAGCGGCACGCAGCTAACGACAGACCCAATACATTGAAGTGAGGAATTAAAGCAGCCAAGAGTAGGACGTGACGATTCCCTCTGTGAGCCCAGCACCAGAGCATTATGGGTCGGCTCTGCAACTATGGAAGCCACCCTGGATGGCGGAAGATGTCATGGACTGTCCCTGCCTTCCCTTGAGGGTTGATCGTGAAGGAGTCGACTTGGTCGGTCTTGACCAGCTTTGATGTAGACGGCACCATAAAAGTGAGAGTCCCCCAGGAATGCTAACCTGTCGAAAATGCACGCTAAAGTCGGATGTGTTGGCATAAGGGTTTCGGCCCAAGGGTGCCTAACCAGACACACCGCAATTACATCTGAAAAAAACACACACTCCGGATGGATGAAGAAGAAGAAGAAGAACAAGAAGAAGAGGAATGAATGAATGAATGAATGAATGAATGAATGAATGAATGAATGTGCAGCGTGGACAATGAGCAAGCTGAAAAACATCTAATGTCTGTGGAAATGTGTTTTCTGAGGAGAATGCAAAGCATTCCATGGACAGTCAGAAAAACCAACGATCAAGTCCTACAAGAAACAAATGAAAATCGTAAACTGATTAGCGAAATTAGACGTAGACAAGTCAAAGTTTTTTGGGACATGTTACTGTTATGAGAAGAAATAAATGAGAGAACTTGGTGACAACAGGCAAAATGGAGGGGAAGAGAACAAGGGGAAGACAGAGAAAGTAAATACCTGGATGGCCTGGCCACGTGGCATGATCGAAACAAGAACACTGAGCAGACCCACGACTCTGGCGATCGAGTGAAATAGCGAATCATGACCGCACACGCTTTCCGGCATGGCACATGATGGATGGATTGCGGGCTGAGGTAGCCCGACACCATAAAATTGGATATTTATATTTGTTTCATTAACATCCACGTCGTTGATTTTTAAATTCGCCTTGTTTAAGTTGCAAAGAACATGGAGATTCACGAAAGATTTATTCGCGGAACCTGACTGAGTCGTTAAAATAAGTGTAAATAGCATTGTCTTTCCATAAATCGGAAGTATATATTAATAATTATACATTATAATATAATAACAGGTCAGTTCATGTTCCCATGAAATAAGCACATATAACAGTAATAAAATTAATATTTCAGACACAATGGACTTTCGTCAGAGCTCTGAAATCGAGCAATCAAGGCAGGGGACAGGTCCTTTGCAGAAGTAGTACAGAAGTCACTTACATTGTCTTTCATCGAGGCGAGCCGCAAATCCTCTACAACTCTTCTTACCATTTCTCCCACCTCATGCACTCTCATGCCTAAGGTGTTTGCAATGTCCCTGTGTCCATCTTCGTGCTGGTCGACTCCTGCCAAGAACCGCACCTTCCATCATCACTGACACTGACACTGTTTAGTGTTCACTCCAAGCCGCTGAGACGTTTAGTTTTAATATTTAATAATAATAATATATATTGATCTTCCTGGTCATTGGTTTCTCTATCTGTCCATGACCATGGTATTCTCTGCATTTTCCTCAGAAACCACATTTCTGCAGCCATCAGATGTTTTTCAGCTTGACTGCACATTGTCCAAGTTTCACATCCATACAAAAGAACAGGCTCTATGTATCCCCTCAACACTCTTTTTCTTGTTTCAATTGACACCTTTTTATTGGTCAGTATGTTTTTCATCTTGCTAAAGGCTACTTTCGCCATGGCGATTCTAATTCTTGTTCTAATCTCTTCAAGGCATCTCCCATCAGATGTTATGACTGTTCTGAGATAATTGTACCGATTCACTTGTTGAAGAATATTTACATTTACTTGTATATTACATTGTGGTATTTCGTTCTTCCTAGTGACGACAATAATCTGTGTCTTTTTACAATTTAATTCTAACCCCAGTTATTGACTGTGTGCAACAACCACATCTACTAATTGTTGCAGATCCTGCTCATTGTCAGCAATAAATACTGTATCCGCATATCTAATGTTATTGATGTTTTGTCCTCCACTGCTGATTCCATTTATATCTTCTACATGTCTGAAACTATTTTCACTGTAAAGGGAAAAAAAGATCTTGAGACATTAAACATCCCTGCTTAACACCTCTCTTAATAGGCTGATATTGTCCCACTTCATTATCAATCCTTATGGCTGCTTGTTGTTTCCAATATATGTTTTTTATAAGTCTAATGTCTTTCCCATCAATTTGTAGATTTGCAAGCATATCTACCATGTTAACATGTCTTATTCTATTGAAAGCCTTTGTGTAGTCAATAAAGCAAAGATGTATATCTTTGTTTACTTCTATAGAATATTCAATAACTGATCGCAGCATATACACAGCATTTACTGTACCCTTTCCTTCTACAAACCCACATTGTTCTTTCCCTATTTCTGGTTGTATTTTCTTTCTCACTCTTTGCATGATAATTCGTAGCAAAATCTTTGTGATGTGACTCATTATACTTATTGTTCTATGTTGATCACATTCCAAGGCTCCTGATTTCTTTGGGATTGCAATAAATTCAGAACTACATAATTCAGAAGGTATATCTCCAGTATCATATAATGTGTTCAGCAGTCTGGTGACTTGCTCTATTCCATATTCTTCTAAAGCTTTAATCATTTCTGTTGTGATGTTATCTGAACCGGTGGACTTGCCAGCTTTCATATGTTTAAGAACATTTCATACCTCCGTCTTCAAAATTGGTGGTCCTTCATTATTAAATCGAATATCATACTGTTCATCTCTGTTATCATCATAAAGGTTTTTCACATAGTCTGACCATACATGTAGAATCTGATCTTTTTCTATTATGATTTTGCCATCTTTAGTTTTTAGACAGCCTGCTGATGTACTTATTCTTTTATTAGTAAGTTCCTGGTAGTCAGGTCTTAGTCAGATATGACTGAGCTACCGTATAACAGTAGACAGTACTACCTGCTTTCTGTTAGCGCCGAACGTTGGGCGGCGCTTACCAAACCCGACACCCCACATTTTGCAAACGACTTCGGGAGGAAGAGCGCAACTGGGAGAGTACAAGTCTTACCCTGGTGCGAGGAAATGCAACCTAAAGACAAAATGTCATGGCAGGGCAGACCAGGCCCTAAGCCTTAGTTGGCGGCTGGTCTAGGATCGAAGCTCCGACAGGCGGACAGTTAGAGCATTGCTTTGCTGATCCGGCAGCTTCTGCGGCTTGTCTTGTTCCAGATGTAGAGGTGTTACCTTTCCTCTGGAGTGAACTAGGCAGGCAGAGAGAGGGATCATTCTGCATGGGCAACACATGATCTCTATATTTTAGCCCAGGCTTTGTGCTATAGAGAGGCAATAACTCCATCCCTGGTCTTAACCGGTCTCGGAATCAAAGCGAGAGCCAACTGTTACGGGTTATAAGTCCCTGTCAGTTGGTGTAGACATGGGGCGCTACGCGTTGCCTCTGACGGTGGGAGACACCTACAGGTGTCACTGATCAGCTACCGCCCGCCTCAAGCTGGGCAGGCCCCGGCCAATTGGGTGCTGATCCACCACAACCTGCCTGCTTCAATGGGTGTTTGGGGCGAGGACAAAATCTGAATCGCAGGCTGTAAAACCAATGCACCAGTTACTAATAAAAAGAAAAATAGAAAACTCAAGCTACGGCTTTGCAACCTGGAACGTGAGAACCATGTGTAAGGATTTTCCACTGACTTGACCAATATTAACGATGTGAGAAAAATGGCTGTGATTGATGCCAAACTCAATCGTCTTAACATTGATATTACTGGCCTGCAGGAGACTCGCCTCACTGAGGAATTGTCACTCAGGGAAAACAATTATACCTTTTTTTTTTGGAAGGGTAGAGGGCAGGCAGAAAAAAGGCAACACGGTGTGGGCTTTGCAGTGAAGAATTCGCTACTGGGAATGATTGAAATTCCAGCAGGAGGAAATGAAAGACTATTATCCCTGCTCTTGGCAACCTCTTGTGGTTTTGCCACCATTATTACTGCATATGCACCAACACTCGATTCCTCTGATGATGTGAAGGATTCGTTCTATGAGGAGTTAGACTCCGTGATGAAGGCAGTTCTAAAATATGACTACATTTATATGCTTGGTGATTTCAATGCTAGTGTGGGCAAGGACTCAAGTTCATGGCCAGTATGCCTCGGAAAATACAACATCGGTCGCATGAATGAAAATGGGCAAAGGCTGCTGAGCATTGCACCAGAATTGACCTATGTATTACAAACTCCTTTTTTAAAACAAAAAAGCTGCATAAGGTCACATGGAAACATCCAAGATCCGGCCATTGGCACCAGCTGGACTTCATCATCACACGGAGACAACATCTGAACCATATATCATTGACTCGAAGTTACCACAGTGCTGACTGTGATATGGATCATTCTTTGGTTGTTGCAAGGGTTAGACTGAGACCTAAGAGAATCTACACAGCTAACCACAAATCTAGCCCCAGGATTAATATTATTAACACTCACGATCCTGAAAAGTGCTTTAAGTTTCAACAGCAACTTGAAGACGCTTTCACAGATACACCATAAAATTGTACAGTAAATGAAAAGTGGGATCAACTTAAGGAAACTCTTTATAAAACTGCCTTAGGAGTTTATGGCACTGTGGATCATAAGAGGCAGGACTGGTTTGCGGCAAACAGCCAGACTCTGCAGCCCTTGATTGATAAGAAGAAGATAGCTCTCTTAAGAAACAAAGAAAGACCACACGTAACACTCTGAGTGAGTTAAAGCAAGCTAGGAAGGATGTGCAAAAGGCTGCCAGGCAGTGTGCAAATGATTATTGGATCAAGTTATATGAGTCCATTCAAATCGCAAGTGATAAGGGAAACATCAGAAGCATGTATGAAGGAATAAAGAAAGCCTGTGGTCCAGTGATCAAAAGAAGTGCACCATTGAAAACCTTGACTGGAGAAATCATAACTGATAAGAAACAGCAGATGGGTAGAGCACTATTTGGAGCTTTACTCAAGTGAGACCAGACTAGCGGATGATGCCCTCAATGCCATATAGGCTCTACCAACTCTTGACCACCTGGACACACTTCCCACTATAACAGAAGTTAAGTGTGCTATAAATGAGCTTGCATCAGACACGGCTCCAGGTAAGGATGGGATTCCAATAGAGGTTATCAGGAGTGGGCAAGACACACTCACTCTACAGACCCACCAGCTAATAGAGCTATGCTGGCGTGAAGGACAAGTCCCACAGGATTTCAAAGATTCAAGCATCATAACACTGTACAAGAACAAGGGCGATCGGAGCGACTGCAACAACTATAGGGGTATCTCACTTCTGTGTATTGTTGGGAAAGTATTTGCCAGAATTGTTCTGCGCAGACTTCAAGTCCTAGGATAGCAAGTCTACCCTGAATCACAGTGTGGCTTTCGACAAAACTAGTCTGCCACTGATAAGATATTCTCATTGCGACAAATGCAAGAAAATTGTTGTGAACAGAATCAACCACTGTTTATTGCCTTCATCGACCTCACAAAGGCATTTGATTTTGTCAACCATGAGGGTCTGTTCAAGGCATTAAAGAACATCGACTGCCCACCAACTCTTCTGTCCATTGTGGAATCATTCCACACACGCATGAAGGGTATAATCAAGTTTGATGGTGCAACTTCTGAAGAGTTTGAAATCTAGAGTGGAGTTAAGCAAGGTTGTGTACTAGCTCCCACCCCCTTTGGAATATACTTTTCACTTCTACTGAAATATGCCTTTCGTGATCAGGATGGTGGTATATACATTCACTCATGCTCAGATGGCGGCCTCTACAGTGCTCACAGATTGAAGGCCAAGACCAAAATTAGGAGGGTACTGATCAGAGAGTTGCTTTTTGCAGGTGATGCTGCAGTTACGACCCACTCTGAGGAAGAATTGCAATGTCTACTATCTGCATTCTCCAATGCTTGTTCTGAATTTGGATTAACAATTAGCAAAAAGAAGACACAGATTATGTCACAAGGTGCACATGGGGTACCATAAATCTTTATTGACGACACCGAACTAGAGATGGTAGACCATTTTACATATTTAGGATCAGTGGTAAATAGCAATTTATCCCTAGATCAGGAAATCAACATCTGGATTGGTAAGGCAGCAACAACAATGAACAGGTTAAGAAAAAGAGTCTGGGAGAACAGGAAGCTTACTGCCAAAACAAAAGTCCTTGTCTATTCTGTGTCCTTAGTACTCTTCTTTATGGCAGTGAAACCTGGACAACTTACTCACACCAAGAGAAACGTTTAAACAGCTTTCATATGCGGTGTCTGCGAAGAATTCTTGGTATTAAGTGGCAAGACAAAATCACAAATACTGAAGTATTGGAAAGATCAGGTTGTGTGACAGTTTATTCCATGCTCAGTCTTCGTAGACTTAGATGGATAGGACATCTTAGGAGGATGGATGATGGTAGAATACCATAGGACATCTTTCTTGGTGAATTACAGATGGGTAAGAGATCTCAGGGCCGGCGTCTACTACGATACAAAGATGTGTATAAACGGGACATGATAGATACAGGCATTGATAATGCACAGTGGGAGCAAGTCGCTGCTGAACGTGTTGCATGGAGGGCAAAGATCAGAAATGGAATAAAGACAAAGGAGAAAATTATTGCAGATAAGTCACACACAGAGCGTCTGAGACGTAAGATGGTACATGATGGTGGAAATGACCACATGTTCACATGCACCCACTGTGAACGAACATTTGCAGTGCGAATTGGCCTTATCAGTCATATTCACTACCGCCATAGGTAAACGTTATTATGCCTTTTTAAAGCACAAACTATATAATAAGTTCCTGAATTCTTTTGTGCACTAATTTGGTATTTTGACTGTTGTGTTGTATTTCAATTTCTTAGCAATTTTTCTCAAGCCATGCTTCTTTTGCCTCTTTACATAATATTCTGACTTGTCTGTGAATTTCTTCATATTTGGCAGAATTATTTTTGTTGAGTCTTCTTGTTTCAATCAGTTGTAAAATTTCTTCAGTCATCCATTTCTTACGACTCACTTTCTTTAATTTTGGAATAGTTGTTGATGATGATGGTGATGTTAGTTAGTTAGTTAGTTAGTCGCAGTTCCAACTTCACAGCAACGGGTTGTCCCCATTATGCTCTGTTCCTGTGCCAGTGAATATCACACAAAACTCTCCCCACTGCCCAAGGTGAAAAGTGGAAAAGACAGGAGTCTCGACAAACAACAGTCCGCACAGATGCACTGTGAATAATGCCGCCGCCAGAATGTCAACACAATAGCCCCCCACGAAACCCAGAGTTCATCTCTGATGGAATCAGCAGTCATTTTCCCATCTGTATGTTTCCTAGATGTTCACCCACACAGTCCACGAAATACAGTTCATCGTCGATGGTAGTGGCAGTCAACCAGAAGCCCAGCAGCCACGCATTTCTGCATAAGGCAAAAACCGGTCAACTCTGGGACATGCCATCTGCCATCGCTCCGAACATGCAGTCACGTTCCAAAAAACCTCGGGCAGATTCAGAAGCATTTCACACGAAACTCACAGCTCACAGTGTCGCGCCACGCACTCACTCAGTAGCAGGGCGACGGAACCATCAAGCCTCCTTAGTCGCCTCTTATGACATGCGTGGTAGGCTACAGTGTTGCTATTCTTTGCTTCCCTTATGGGCCCCGGCATCACACGGGAGGATAAACATGCAAAAGCTTCAACGGCAGTTTTTGTCATGGAACTAAGTTTTTGTCTTTAAATAATTAATATTCACCACAGACACACACACACACGTGCACAGACTTATGCATGCCCACACACCTGCACACACACATAAACCCCAACAGCAATATCTACATTTCACTTTTGCATATTTATTTTCATTGTTGTAATCATAGACTCCTCTCTTTCTGTAGTGAAGATGCCAGACAATGCCCACAAATTCTGGTTGACTGTGTGCACCGTATCATTGATAATATCAGAATGTCCACATCACTCACATGCATTTGAAGACTCCTGTACTGAAGAGTTCTGTGAGAGGAGTCACACACTGACCGACCAGCTGCCTGACCACTATGTCATAGAACAACAGAATAAAGACATTCTAGAGAAAAGTCTCCAGGAGCAACTATCAGATCCCTCTGAACAAATATCAGATGATAATCATCAGTTGTCAGACAATGCAGAACCTAATTCTGATGATGATAAGTTTATCAAATCTGACGATGCACTAGATGAAGATCAGCAAGCTTTTAATTATCTCAGCAAATCTCAGAGTGAAGAAATATTTGCTGATGAACATTCCAAAAGATCAGACAATGTAGCTGAATTTCAAGAAGATGGAACTAATGAAAAAACAGAAAAAGAACTGAACTTAAATAATAAAGATGTAGAAGAAAAGGATGTTTCACTACTAAGTGAAGCAACCGATGATGACCAGCAAGACACAGGCAATCCAGAACTTGAAATTATTGGTTTCAGCAAAGGCAGAATTAAGAGTGACAGCGAAGTTGTTGATGGGAAAGAGAACATTGAGCAGCAGCCTGCACAACCTGCATCCAGGCGAAAATATTTTCCTTTATTTTACACAATTAGATCCCTGGTCACATCTCTTCTGTCCGAATTTGGCGATGAGTCTGGAGGCCAAGAACCGGCATTTAACTCATCAGAAGTAGCAGCTGGTAACTTGACAACAACCGCAGACCAGTTGTTACCAATAAATGCTACCAACAATGGGACTGATTCTAGCAGAAAGACACGATTTCAATGTGCACTCAAAAATATTACAAGTAACACTACAGGAGAGGTAACATTTTCACTCTTATGTGTTCTTCTATTCATGTTCCTTCCTCCTTCAAATCCTCGTCTTTTTCTTCTTCTTTCTATTCTTTTTCTTCTTGCTCATTTGTCTCTTTTAAAGTTGTTTTTCCATATGTTTGCGCTTGTGTGTGTACTTATAAAGTTGTTTATATTTTGGGTTTGCGCCACATTTTGTTGTATATTTTAGTTGTTTGTGTTTGTAGCCTATTCAGTGCTTAAGCTTTGTCTCCTGTATCTTATTTTTAAAATTTCTCTATGAAAGAAATGTGATTTTAAATTGGGAAAGCTAATTAATACTCAAAATTCAGTCCAGTGCTACTAAAAGTAGTGTGTATGGACTACGCTTTAGTTCAGAGCGAGCGAGCAAACAAAAAACAATATTTACATATTTAAATGTTGAGCACAACCCACTACTGGCAACGCTGATTGTATTCTGGTATGAACCTAAAGCCTATCCACGTCAATATGGAAACACTATACTCGAGTTTCGCCCTCGTTTGAGCTCGTAAGTAGTGCATATCCCTGACCGGATCCAGAAACAAGCCCCGGATCACTGGCGTGTGAAGCGGGTGTGTAACCACGCGGCACACGTTGGACACACAGCCAAATTATCATAACAATATTACGTCACCCATCGTAGGCTATGCTCAAGATTGCCCAATCGCCGCGACTGACGTCCGTCAATCGATGTGGACCCGAAACGATCAGGACTTCTCACTGGCAAGGAACACCAGGCCTCCTAAATCCAATGAGCAATAATCAAATTGATTTATTTGGTTATTCGGGATTTGAAATTTAAATATTGAGCACAACCCACTACTGGCAACGCTGATCGTATTCTGGTATGAACCTAAAGCCTATCCATGTCAATATGGAAACACTATACTCGAGTTTCGCCCTCGTTTGAGCTCGTCAGTAGTGCATATCCCTGACCGGATCCGGAAACAAGCTATATTTACTTTTTAGGCTTGTTGGTTTGCTTCTGTATTTTTTTCTTTGGTCAGTCATCATACTTCTGGTTTAATTCTTGATGCTCCTCACAGGCTTCAGAATGATCACGCTTATGCTTACTGCTGAAGATTTAAAACTTTGGAACACCTTGATTACTATCATATCCCATTTTCATGAGTGACCAGGTGGCAAGTGGGTCAAACTGTTGGACTCACATGTTCTGACACCAGGGTCAGTTACAGATCCTGTACTGGCAATGTACCGTCTTGACAGATGATATGGATTGTAAACAATTAGTTAGTTAGTTAGTTAGTCGACAGATCATCCTCATTGCACATCGAACCATTCAGTCTATAAGTGCTCGGATCCCCTCCTCAGCAAATCCCTCAGCGTGTAGCGGCTAACGACGCCAGTTCTGTGTTGGTTTATCAATCTTCTTTGGCTTCCTGCGTAGTGTTCTTGTTTGGCCACCCCTCTTTTAATTTGCTGCTCTAGCAGTCTGGCCATTGTTGTAGATTCACAGTCATCACTTGGTTCTCGCAAAAGTCTTACTTCTCGTAGAGCATTCAGAATGTCAGCCTGGTCCATGGCGCGTCCGCCCTCCACAGTAGTCTCACCTGCGAGCTTGTCAGCCCGCTCATTTCCTTGTACTCCCGCATGCCCTGGCACGAAGATGAAACTAATCTTTGCCAGCCGAGACCGCTCCAGAGGCAGCAACCATTCTCTTCGGATCGACCCCTCCTCTATCCTCTTGATCATGTTCATTGAGTCGCTAAGGAAACAAGCCCTAGTGAATGTCTGTGTCTCGAGCCATGTTATTGCTTTACTTACTGCCATGACTTCCATGGTCAGGCTACTTGTGGTTTCAGTGAAAGCACCAACAATTAGGTATATTTAGCTCCTGCGAAAAGAAGAGACATAATAAACACAGACACAATGTACATACCTTACAAAGGACTCCATCATACACAGGTGCAAACAAAGTGAGACTTATCCAAAGTCAGAAACAATCAATAAATATATAAAATTAAATAATAAAATAAAAAAATAAGTACTATAGGACACAAAGGATACAGATGATAGTTTGTGATGGAGTTATCTCTCCAAAACACAAAGCATGGGCTGAATTGTAGATACCATGTGTTGCCCATGCAGCATGATCCCTCTCTCATCTGCTCAGTTTTCTCCATAGGAAAGGTAACATCAATACATCTGTAACAAGACAAGCTGCAAAAGCTGCTGGATCAGCAAAGCAATGCTCAATCTGTCCGCCTGTCAGAGTTTCGATTCTGTGCTGACCAAGGCTTAGACCCAAATCTGCCCTGTCTTTAAGTTGAAGTTTAGGATAAGGCTTGTACCCACCTAATTGCACTCCTCCGCCCGAAGCCATCATCACAATGTGGGGTGTCGGGTTATAGATCAACTCTGTCAAGAAACCTGCAAGACACAGGGTATTAGAAGTTACTTTGTGTACGTGCCACATGCGGAAGTGGTCAGAACAATTATCTGATGGAATAAGGTTAAAATACTCTGCTCAGTGTAAGAAGGGAGCAGTATTCAGTGGCTAGCTTTCTGGAAGAGTGCTTCCTACTGTTGTGAGAGTGACTAACAGACCATTTAAGCCTTCTCCTATTTAGGTGAATAACAATCACTTTTACGTCCATCATGACTCCCTTGTGATCATGGCTAGAGTTGGAAACCACTCTAAATATCTTCTCTTCACTCTCTTCTGATCAAGTTTTCCATTTATCACTAAATTTTCAAGTTTTTTTCTCAGCATTATGTGCCTAACAATCTTGACTGTCTAATTTCTCTAATCAATTCAAAGCTTTCATTTGTATCTTGAAGCGCTGTCTTGTTTGTACTGTCTGTCGGTCCACTATTATTTGCATTTTTGTATATGGGGTCAAAGTGTTACTGGGGTCCTAAAGGAGAAGCAAAGAAGATTAACACTAACGTCCTATGCAGATCATTAAAGGTGACTAAAGACGATTGGTGAGTTTGTGTGTGTAGTGTAACACTGGAGACAACATTCAGCCAACATCCAACCAACTGTTGTGAGCCTATACCCCTCTTCTGTCGACTAACTAACTAACTAACTAACCCCTCTAGAAGCCTCACAGGCATTAGAAGAAGAAGAATAGTCCCATGATGACAGGCGCCTTCTATAGTCATGCCCAACTTGCAATAATACACAAAGTTATATGGCACCACCCAACTTCCTTCTACCAAGTACTGCAGAAATGTGTGAACTTAAAACTAACAACTGCTTTAGTAGAGTCAGTAGTTAGGTAATCGGTAGATTAGTTAGTTGGTAGATTAGTTAGTTACTCTCACTGCACATAGAACCGTTCAGTCCATTAGTACTCACATCCTCTCTCTTCAGTACCTCCCTCAGTGTGTAGTGACTAATGACGCCAGTTCTGTATTGGGTGAAGGAAGTGAAAGTAGAGGATATCAATGGCTAAAGCTGTTGTAAGAGAAATAATTTTCAAATATTATTGTTGTTATACAGGTGAAAATTGTCAACAGCACTGAGCTTCTGGAGATCTTGAACTTCAGCAAGAATCAGAAAGTCTCACCTTGTGTGCTGGTCATGTTTTATGCCCCATGGTGCCACTTCTGTGCAAAGGCAGCCCCTCACTATAATGCCCTTGCACGGGCATTTCCCCAGCTGGATGTCCTGGCCGTTGACACATCACACTTCAGTTAGTAAGTATATCAGTATGTTAGTAGGTGCAACCGAATAGGAAAGACCTTAGACTTGTTAAAAACATTTATTGGAAACAATAAGCTGCCATAAAGATTGATAATGAAGTTGCATTCTCATCAGAAAACGCATTTCCACTGCCATTAAATGTTTTTCAGCTTACCTGCTCATTGTCCGTGTTTCACAGCTATACGAAAGTGCAGGTTCTGTGTAGCACTTCTACACTCTTTTTCTCATTACAATTGATATCTCTTTATTGGTCAGTATGTTTTCCATCTCGCAGAAGGCTACCTTTGTTATAGCGACTCTTGATTTAATCTCTTCAAGGCACCTCCCATCAGATTTTATGACTGTTCCAAGATAGTTGTACCGATTTATGTGTTTAAGAACATTCCCATTTACCCATATATTACGTTGTGTTATTTATTTCTTAGCGGAAACCTCTCAGTCTTCTTACAATTTAATTTTAACTCTAGTTGTTCACAGTGTACAATAGCCACATCTACTAAATGCTGCAGATTCTGTTCGTTATAGTATATCATCATCCAGTGCCTTGCCGGCTCGCATGGGCTATCATGCCCACTCTCAAATTGCGGTCTCCAACTAGTTTAGTTTAGTTTAGTTTAGTCGATGGATCAACATCACGGCACACGGGTGTAACCCATAAGTGCTTCGTTTTCCTCCTAACTCAAACCTGAGTCTGGAGAAACTCAGCTCAGTGCACAAACTCCGTAGCATCGGCGAGGATCCTGAAATACTTTGGGTAGATTTTTAACTCGAAATTTTGCCCGGGCAGCGCCGTTAGGCTACTCATTTTCGATTTCCAACTGCCAAGGGATCTTTTACGTGCGCAACAATACACACGGGCATCCGATCTCACTACCCAGAGACCAGGGGAAATTTTATTACTAGAAGTCCACGTGAAAAACTCACGGCCCTCACCGGGGCTTGAACCTGGGACCTCCAGCACTCGAGGCGGACACCATACCTCTAGACCACTCAGCCCCCCGAGCGGTCTCCAACGGCATGGATCAGTTCGTGTGTTGACTATTGTCAGTGCCATGACACAAGCCTGGACACAAGACTGTCAAGAATGTTCACTGACTGTCTTCTTCTGTCTCTCTTTCCACACATCTTTCCTGTTATCACAACATGTTCCAGTTTTTGTCTTCTCATAATGTGGCCAAAAATGATGACTACTTCTTTTTGATGTTTGTAAATTTTCTTTGCGACTTAGCTTCCATGAAAATCTCCAGATTGCTCATGTTAAAGTCTATCCATGTGTTTATTCAACCTGTTACAATCATGCCCACAAGCAAAGAATGTTAATTAGTTCCAGCTTGTCAAAAGTGTGGTATTCGTTAATAAATTAATCTATATTAATAACCGTTTCTTTGGAAACCAGGAAATAGACATAATGCTCTCATTTTTTTTAATTTGTAGCCTGAATGCACGATTTGGAACAGTAGCCGTACCTAACCTGATGCTGTTTCATGCAAGATCTGCTGTGCGGTTCAATCATACAGCCCGTATGCTAGACAACTTTATCCAGTTTGTTACAAACAATACAGGTAGGCGTCTGGACATGTCACAGTTCAGATAAAGATAGTCTCTTGGCAGGTGTCTGCTGTTTGGATGTCGGTGTTAGCCCTTCACATTTTGTAGGTCATGGAATAATGCTCGATATCTACCAAGGGGATGCATACACTTTGAGATCTGCTGACTGGATGTATTACAAATAGTAAAGGACTTTTACCTGCCTTAAGGGACATTTGGCGTGTGGTTCCATATTTGTGTAGACCAATTAGCACTCGGTGCATGATGTGGTCAGTACCATGCCAGCCTCCTGATCTTCTCACCACATTTCCTGATACTCATTTTAGGCTGGGTTGACTGGGATGCCGAGATACACTTTACAAATCTTCCCTGATGCAGATTCTCCTCCTCCTCCTCCTCCTCCTCCTCATCCTCCTTCTTCTTCTTCTTCTTTCTTTCTTTTTTCTGTTTTGTTCGCTCGCTTAAACTCAAGCGTAGTCCTTACACACTTTTTAAAGTAGTAAGGGACTGAATTTTTGTGTGGGTTTGCTTTCCCGTTAACCGGTGTCCCTCATCTCAGGCGAACCCACACTGACTTCAGAGGTACTTGTTATTTATGTCCCCAAGTAAAGGACGGAAGCATCTCACCTCCGTGTAGGAGAGGTGAGCAACAGTTAGGTTCGCACAGCTGAGAGACATAGGCCTAGAGGCGTTCGGCCTTATCCCACAGTTGGGAGCCGTAGGATGCATATCTGAACCAGTCATGTAGCAGGCTGAATATCTCACCTCCAGTTTGCAGTGAGTGAGTATCGGCCCTGCCCTCACGTCCGAGGCTTAATGGCTTAGATGCATTCAGCCATATCCCTTAACAGAGAGCCATAGAGTATATATCCAAACTAAGAATTAGTGGCATTGTGTGCCAGATTTGGAGCTTTTGACTACAATCCTCAGTCTACCTGCAGAGCAGCAGGGTGTGTATCTCTTGGTCTGGTCTCTATCCCAAGGCCTGTCTGACATGTAGTTGTGCTTCCGTCGGCAGAGCTCTTGGGGTCATTGGGACATGCAAGCCCCTCTACCACGACAAGGTGGAGACACGTCAGAGGGGTTCTTCTTCTTCTTCTTCTTCTTCTTCTTCTTCTTCTTCTTCTTCTTCTTCTTCTTCTTCTTCTTCTTCTTCTTCTTCTTCAGAATGTTGTTTTAGACATAGTTGTTGCTTGCTTGCTTGCGTTCGCTTGCTGTGAACTCCAGTGTAAAGTCCTGTATGTCGGATGAAGACATCCTGTTGTTTAACATCAGTGTGATGTCATACAGGACCTGCGGTTTGCGTGAGTATCTGTTGTCCCATGTCTGGCTTATTTGTTTGCAGACTGGTGGTTCCTCACCGTGCAGGCAGATACTCTCCGACTTCGGAAGAATCAGCAATCCTACTACGTTAGCCAGGACCCCGAAGGGACCTGTTGCTCAGGACACACGACTAGGACGTGTTAGTAGGTCTTGGCCAGTATAGAACCTGGCCCTGATGCCTTGGAAATACCTCTGCGTCCCAGACGTAATTGTGTTGTGCCTGTTCACAGCAGAGCTGCGATATTTGCACCTTTCAGGTGACACATCCATTTTCTTCAGGCATTTGTTGATCGGGTTAACCTTCCCAGGATGCGGATTCTACCCCAAGGAGCTCAGCGTGACAGAATGGATAAGAGTGATTGGGCTTAAACTTCTCGTATGCTGATGGCAAGGTAGCAGGTTCAACCCTTACACAGGTCAGCTCGACTAAAATGTTGATTTCCTGTCCTTGACTTGGGAATGGAAATTACAAGTACCTCAGATATCGAAGTGAGTTCGCCTGATGGTGAGGGACACTAGGAATAGGAAACGCTAGCCCACATGTAGAAATCAGTCCAGTGTGGACTACGTTCAAGTTCATAACAACCCTGGGGCAGGAGGGGGGGAATTCAAACCCATGGCTACTGGGCCAGGATCTCATGTCCTCTTATATCTGGGGGGGGGGGGGGGGGTGTGTGTGTGTGTGTTTCCCATGCAATTGATATCTACTGGTGGGGGATGATACATCAATAACATTAGATATGCAGATGATACAGTATTGATTGCAGACAATAAACAGGACCTGTAGATGCGGTTGTTGCACACAGAGAACAACTAGGGTTAGAACTGAATATTAAGAAGACACAGATTATGGTCGTCACTGGGAAGAAGGAAATACCACAATGTGATATACGAGTAAATGGGCATATTCTTAAGCAAGTGAATCGATACAGTTATCTCGGCACAGTCATAACATCTGATGGGAGATGCCTTGAAGAGATTAGAACAAGAATTGCCATTGTGAAGGTGGCCTTTTGCAAGATGAAAAACATACTGACCAATAAAAATAAATATCAATTGAAACGAGAAAAAGAGGGTTGAAGTGCTACATAGAACCTATACTTTTGTAAGGATGTGAAGCGTGGACAATAAGCAGTCAAGCTGAAAAACCGCTGATGGCTGTGGAAATGTGGTTTCTGAGGAAAATGCAAAGAATACCATGGACAGACAGAAAAACCAATGAACAAGTCCTTCAAGAAACAAATGAAGATCGTAAACTGATTAGAGTCATTAGATGTAGACAATCTAAATTTTTTTGGCATGTTATGAGAAGAAATGTCTTGGAGAACTTGGTGACGGTTGGCAAGATCGAAGGGAAGAGACCAAGGGGAAGACCGAGAGGTAAATACCTGGATGGCTTGGCCACATGGCATGGTCAAAACAGGAACACAGTGCTGATCCACGACTCTGGTGATCGAGTGAGATGGCAAAACATGACCGCCCACGCTTATCGGGGGGTGTGTGTGTGGATGGGTGTGTGTGTGGGTGTGTGTGTGTGTCCATATCATTTTGATATCTAACAAGGGGGTTTAAAGGCGAGAGAATAAACTTCATTGCAATTGGTTGTATCCTATATGGCAGGACTGACTGCCAATATTGTCGCACAAAGCACAAACAGCGTAGCTCCAGCGACAACCTCTAGGAGTCTACAGTTTGATGTCTACTGTCGGGTCCATACATTCTGATATCGACTGAGGGGTCCATACATTTTGATATCTACTGAGGAGATTTATACATTTTCATGTCTAATGAGGGGATCCATACAATTTGTTACCTGCTGCGAGGTAGTCCATACATTTTGATATCTATTGTGGGGATCCATACATTTTTATATCTGCTGAGGGGGATCGATACAGTTTGATTTCTGCTGTGAGGTGGGCCACATATTTTGATATCTGCTGAGGGGTTAATACATTTTGATTGCTGAAGGGATCAATACATTTTGATATCTACTCAGGGGATCTATACATTTTGATATCTACTCAGGGGATCTATACATTTTGATATCTACTCAGGGGATCTATACATTTTGATATCTACTCAGGGGATCTATACATTTTGATATCTACTCAGGGGATCTATACATTTTGATATCTACTGTGGTTGTCCATACATTTTGATATCTACTAAGGGGATCTATACATTTTGATATCTACTAAGGGGATCTATTCATTTTGATATCTACTAAGGGGATCTATACATTTTGATATCTACTCAGGGGATCTATACATTTTGATATCTACTGTGGTTGTCCATACATTTTGATATTACTCAGGGGATCTATACATTTTGATATCTACTAAGGGGATCTATACATTTTGATATCTACTAAGGGGATCTATACATTTTGATATCTACTCAGGGGATCTATACATTTTGATACCTGCTGAGAGTATTCATACATTTTGATATCTACTAAGGGGATCTATACATTTTGATATCTACTCAGGGGATCTATACATTTTGATATCTACTGTGGTTGTCCATACATTTTGATATCTACTGTGGTTGTCCATACATTTTGATATCTACTCAGGGGATCTATACATTTTGATATCTACTCAGGGGATCTATACATTTTGATATCTACTCAGGGGATCTATACATTTTGATATCTACTCAGGGGATCTATACATTTTGATATCTACTCAGGGGATCCATACATTTTGATATCTACTAAGAGGATCTATACATTTTGATATCTACTAAGGGGATCTATACATTTTGATATCTACTAAGGGGATCTATACATTTTGATATCTACTAAGGGGATCCATACATTTTGATACCTGCTGAGGGGATCCATACATTTTGATATCTACTAAGGGGATCCATACATTTTGATATCTACTCAGGGGATCCATACATTTTGATATCTACTCAGGGGGATCCATACATTTTGATATCTACTGAGGGGATCCATACATTTTGATATCTACTGAGGGGATCCATACATTTTGATATCTACTGAGGGGATCTATACATTTTGATACCTGCTGAGGGGATTCATACATTTTGATATCTACTAAGGGGATCTATACATTTTGATATCTACTCAGGGGATCTATACATTTTGATATCTACTAAGGGGATCCATACATTTTGATATCTACTAAGGGGATCCATACATTTTGATATCTACTCAGGGGATCTATACATTTTGATACCTGCTGAGAGGATTCATACATTTTGATACCTGCTGAGGGGATCCATACATTTTGATATCTACTGAGGGGATCCATACATTTTGATATCTACTGAGGTTATCCATACATTTTGATATCTACTAAGGGGATCCATACATTTTGATATCTACTAAGGGGATCCATACATTTTGATATCTACTGAGGGGATCCATACATTTTGATATCTACTGAGGGGATCCATACATTTTGATACCTGCTGAGGGGATCCATACATTTTGATACCTGCTGAGGGGATCCATACATTTTGATATCTACTAAGGGGATCCATACATTTTGATATCTACTGAGGGTATCTATACATTTTGATACCTGCTGAGGGGATCCATACATTTTGATATCTACTAAGGGGATCCATACATTTTGATATCTACTGAGGGGATCCATACATTTTGATATCTACTGAGGGGATCCATACATTTTGATACCTGCTGAGGGGATCCATACATTTTGATACCTGCTGAGGGGATCCATACATTTTTTATCTACTAAGGGGATCCATACATTTTGATATCTACTGAGGGGATCTATACATTTTGATACCTGCTGAGGGGATTCATACATTTTAAAATCTAAAAAAAAGTTAGTTGCATGTCATTTACAGGACATTGCAGTCAATCCCAGCATGTTTTTGGCTACAGGTAATTTCATGGCAAGTTTATATTCAATAGTTTGCCCTTGCATTTTTAATGAATGGCACTTACACCATTGTATGAAAACCATTGCAAGACATTCTGGGGTGGGGGTGTTTAAAGGTGAGAGGGTCAACTTCATTGCACTGGGTTTCATCCCATATGGTAGGGCATCCTGTCGAAAGTGTCGCACAAAACACAAACTCTGTAGCTCCAGCAACAACCTCCATGAATCTGCGAGAAAATTGCACTCGTGAACTGTGTGACCTTTGTCTGGAATCAAACCCACAATGAGGCAACGGCTTACTTAACCACATTGCCATCGAGACCCTAAAATTGATATCCGCAGAGAGTGATTGATTGATTGATTGATTTAGGAACCGACATCACAGCATTCGGGGCATTCCCATAAGCGCTCCGTCCCAATCCTCAGCAGCCAGCGAAGCATTCCAACACCAATAGTACCAGTAGCAATCTGATTATATGTCCGTTTTGCCTTTCCTCTGAGCGTCGAGCGTCGGCCAGATCCCCTCGTCACTCCTCGCTGTCTCGTTCTTGCCAGACCATGGTGATCCATTTGCTTCTCTGAGGTGTACACATGCTCCCACAAGGCCGCAACCACGTCTGCCTTGTCATGCATCAATACTCCACCAAGTTCTGCAGAGCCAGCCAGTCTGTTCGCCTATTCATTCCCCAGCACACTGGCGTGCCCCAGAGAAAAGATCCAGGCGAAGCGTGCCACTCGTGACCTCCGAAGCGAAGCAAGCCACTCTGCCCGAAGCTTGCCTGTCTTCACCTTCCTCAGCATGCTTTCTGAGTCAGTTACAATCAAGATGTGTATGTGTATCATATTCTCCATCCAGCGGAAAGCTGCACTGACCGCCTCCACCTCCATTCTTAAGCTAGATGTTGTGGTATTATATTCCAGGTTCTCCTGCACCAAACGTCGACCATTAGCTTTTGCTAAGAACCCCCAGGCACTTCTCCTGTCTCTCAACACCGACCCTTCTGTGTAGATAATCACATCACCCGAGCGAGCATTATCCTGAATTAGTTGCTGGATTTCCACTTCCGTGGCCCCTGCTGGCCACTCCCTGCACTCCCTGTGATTATAACTCTGCACAAGTCTGACTGCTCTGCTGGCACTCTGACCCACTCCTCTCCACGCCTAATGTTCTCCAGGGGGCATACCTGTCTGATCGTATCCTCTGCCTGAGCCATCCATGATTTCCCTCTTGTCAGTCGCTGACCCTTAACGGCGTCCAGCCCCTCATGCAATGAGAGTAAATGAAGTGTGCACCAAGTATTATAATGTTTGTTAACTAATAACCAAAGCTTACTAAGGCAGAGCACGCATGTTTACACACGGGACAATTACATGCCTTTCTTGATGTTTCATCTTCCAGGTTTAGAATCGGACAAGTCTGTGAAATTAGAACCGACTGATTTTGAAGGCCCAATGCCAAGCCAGGTAGTTCAAGCCAGGGACTGGCTGCTGTGGCTTGCTTGGACTTTTGTCATCATTTGCTCGGCCTATGGGTTTGTCCGGAGCCAGTATGGACAGAGTGTCATCACGCGGATGAGGGTTCTGTGGCAAGAACATCAGCATATTGAATAGATTGAAGTGTTGTTGTATTGTGTAAGTGTGGGCATGTGTTCGTGTATGTTGAGTGTATGCGCCTGTCTGTGTGCATGTGTATGCCTGTTGTGGGTGGTGGGTGTTTTTCTGTGTGTCTGTGTCTGCTTGCATGTGCTAAATTTACATCCATGTTGTGTGCGTGTATATTTGTGTTTATATACACAGTGTGCGTCTGCCTGCTAGTGTGCGATGATATTTATGTGTGCATACATTTTATTTATGTGTTTGCAAGTGTGCCTGCCAGTTTGTGTGTGTTTATGTGAGCATGTTGAGTGTGTGTTTATATCTGCCTGCCTATGTATATGGTGATGGACAGATAGGGAAATGGAAAATATGGGCAAACTGAAGTGAGATTCGTTAAGTGAGACTAAATGTCCTCATATAGACATACAAGTCTACAGGTGTATGTAGACAACCTGGTCCTGTTTTTACATTAAACCTTGAACAGAAATTTCAGAATATTGTCCTCGTTTCCTTTCCTCAGTATACCACTTTCTCCTTGTTTTATATTTTACATGCCACTTTGTCTTTGTTTTGTATCTGAAACTTATTGCTTTGTTCAGGTTTCCTTTCTAGAACGTACCACTTTGTTAATGTTTCCTTTCTAGAACGTACCACTTTGTTCATGTTTCCTTTCTAGAACGTACCACTTTGTTCATGTTTCCTTTCTAGAACGTACCACTTTGTTCATGCTTCCTTTCTAGAATGTACCACTTTGTTCATGTTTCCTTTCTAGAACATACCACTTTGTTCATGTTTCCTTTCTAGAGCCTATCACTTTGTTTGTGTTTCCTTTCTAGAGCCTATCACTTTGTTTGTGTTTCCTTTCTAGAGCCTATCACTTTGTTTGTGTTTCCTTTCTAGAGCCTATCACTTTGTTTGTGTTTCCTTTCTAGAGCCTATCACTTTGTTTGTGTTTCCTTTCTAGAGCATACCACTTTGTTCATGTTTCCTTTCTAGAGCCTATCACTTTGTTTGTGTTTCCTTTCTAGAGCCTATCACTTTGTTCATGTTTCCTTTCTAGAGCCTATCACTTTGTTTGTGTTTCCTTTCTAGAGCCTATCACTTTGTTTGTGTTTCCTTTCTAGAGCCTATCACTTTATTTGTGTTTCCTTTCTAGAGCCCTATCACTTTGTTTGTGCTTGATTTCAAATTCTTCAGAAGATTCACGTCATATGAAATATAAATCTGCACTATGTACCTGCTACTGAGCGTAATCTTGCCAAGAAATCAACATACAGCTGAAAAATGCTGGTGTTGACAGCGATGTCCTGTAAAGGATATGCCAAAAAAAAAAAAAATATGTACCTGCCGAGCTACAGTGAAATACGCCAGGCAATAAATTGTGCAACATATTGTTTTTGGCATCTGTGTGTACATATGTTCATCTTCTTTAGGTGCCTGATCTGGAGCAGACATCGGTGATCATGACACTTCACTCCTCTCTGTCATCTAACCGTGGTAAGCTTACATTGCCACTCCTATGGTACGTCATTCCCTCTGTCATCTCAAAAAGGAAAGCTTACATTGCCACTCCTGTGGTAAATCATTCTCTCTGTCATCTCGTGACGGAAAGCTTACATTGCCGTTTCTGTGGTACGTCATTCCCTCTGTCATCTCAAAAAGGAAAGCTTACATTGCCACTCCTATGGTAAATCATTCTCTCTGTCATCTCGTGACGGAAAGCTTACATTGCCGTTTCTGTGGTACGTCATTCCCTCTGTCATCTCAAAAAGGAAAGCTTACATTGCCACTCCTGTGGTAAATCATTCTCTCTGTCATCTCGTGACGGAAAGCTTACATTGCCGTTTCTGTGGTACGTCATTCCCTCTGTCATCTCGTGACGGAAAGCTTACATTGCAATTCCTGCGGTACGTCATTCTCTCTGTCATCTCATGACGGAAAGCTTACATTGCCACTCCTGTGGTAAATCATTCTCTCTGTCATCTCGTGACGGAAAGCTTACATTGCCGTTTCTGTGGTACGTCATTCCCTCTGTCATCTCGTGACGGAAAGCTTACATTGCAATTCCTGCGGTACGTCATTCTCTCTGTCATCTCAAGAAGGAAAGCTTACAATGCCACTCCTGTGTTACATCATTCCCTCTATCAATACTATAATCTCACGTTGGAAAGCTTACATTGCCACTCCTGTGGTACGTCATTCCCTCTGTTCATGTTGGTCCTCCATGGGCTAACTTGCCTGAAAAATAAAGTCTCGAAGCAGAAACATGCAATGAACGTGTGAGGTGCTAGGATCATCACATTTTGAAGGCCCGAATGCACGATGGATTAGGCGGCCATCTGTCCGTCCTGAAGTCAGTTCCTAGGTGGCTCAATATGCCAGTTTGAGTCCAGACAAGGAACGCAGTCGTCGAACGCTCTTCCGTCAGTGATTACGATATTATCAACGTAACCTCCTTGTGATAATAATACCGCGAGACTGGGCACCTGACGAAGAATTTGAACAAAAGCTTAAGGAAACTATTCACAGATACAGAAGGATAAGGGCGGGAAACGGGAAGACTCGTAGACTCCCCTTTTGTAGTCTTTCCTTGCTGAGTAAATAAATCTACACTTATCTAAGCATTTTCCCCCTGTACCTGGCCATCGCATTTCACTAATCTTTAATAAATGTGTCTTCATTCTTTCCATTTCTTTCTTGATATTATCATATTTTCCATTCTGGCTAAGTGTTCTGACATTCCACGTACCAACATTTGGTGTATTTATAAACTTTAATTTGCTTACAGTTGCTTGACGATGATAGGTATCACCTGTTGAACATGATGCACTCTACCGGACAAAGAGACTCTAATGGAATCTCCATTACTGTCGTTATCTTTATCGATTCCATTTACAGCAGTGTTTCCCAACCTTTTTTGTGCTATGCTCCACCTAAGCCTTTCTAAAATTCTTATGCCTCCACCCCCTTCCAACATATGCATCATTTTTAATATTCAAAAATTGAAATGTTCACTAAAGAAACTTGAATTTTCTTCTTTTTTTTTAGAAGAGCTTCCACACACACCCCACACCCCCCCCCCCCCCCCCCCCATGCCCGCCTGACATTAATAAGCTACACATGCTATAGCTTGAGGCCACCAAGAAAGTGGGGGGCCTCAAAAAATATTGTCAGAGTGAGCAATTGTCATATATGTATACTTAAATATACTGCAGCAATTGTCATATATGTATACTTAAATATACTGCAGCAATTGTCATATATGTATACTTAAATATACTGCAGCAATTGTCATATATGTATACTTAAATATACTGCAGCAATTGTCATATATGTATACTTAAATATACTGCAGCAATTGTCATATATGTATACTTAAATATACTGCAGCAATTGTCATATATGTATACTTAAATATACTGCAGCAATTGTCATATATGTATACTTAAATATACTGCAGCAATTGTCATATATGTATACTTAAATATACTGCAGCAATTGTCATATATGTATACTTAAATATACTGCAGCAATTGTCATATATGTATACTTAAATATACTGCAGCAATTGTCATATATGTATACTTAAATATACTGCAGCAATTGTCATATATGTATACTTAAATATACTGCAGCAATTGTCATATATGTATACTTAAATATACTGCAGCAATTGTCATATATGTATACTTAAATATACTGCAGCAATTGTCATATATGTATACTTAAATATACTGCAGCAATTGTCATATATGTATACTTAATTATACTGCAGCAATTGTCATATATGTATACTTAAATATACTGCAGCAATTGTCATATATGTATACTTAAATATACTGCAGCAATTGTCATATATGTATACTTAAATATACTGCAGCAATTGTCATATATGTATACTTAAATATACTGCAGCAATTGTCATATATGTATACTTAAATATACTGCAGCAATTGTCATATATGTATACTTAAATATACTGCAGCAATTGTCATATATGTATACTTAAATATACTGCAGCAATTGTCATATATGTATACTTAAATATACTGCAGCAATTGTCATATATGTATACTTAAATATACTGCAGCAATTGTCATATATGTATACTTAAATATACTGCAGCAATTGTCATATATGTATACTTAAATATACTGCAGCAATTGTCATATATGTATACTTAAATATACTGCAGCAATTGTCATATATGTATACTTAAATATACTGCAGCAATTGTCATATATGTATACTTAAATATACTGCAGCAATTGTCATATATGTATACTTAAATATACTGCAGCAATTGTCATATATGTATACTTAAATATACTGCAGCAATTGTCATATATGTATACTTAAATATACTGCAGCAATTGTCATATATGTATACTTAAATATACTGCAGCAATTGTCATATATGTATACTTAAATATACTGCAGCAATTGTCATATATGTATACTTAAATATACTGCAGCAATTGTCATATATGTATACTTAAATATACTGCAGCAATTGTCATATATGTATACTTAAATATACTGCAGCAATTGTCATATATGTATACTTAAATATACTGCAGCAATTGTCATATATGTATACTTAAATATACTGCAGCAATTGTCATATATGTATACTTAAATATACTGCAGCAATTGTCATATATGTATACTTAAATATACTGCAGCAATTGTCATATATGTATACTTAAATATACTGCAGCAATTGTCATATATGTATACTTAAATATACTGCAGCAATTGTCATATATGTATACTTAAATATACTGCAGCAATTGTCATATATGTATACTTAAATATACTGCAGCAATTGTCATATATGTATACTTAAATATACTGCAGCAATTGTCATATATGTATACTTAAATATACTGCAGCAATTGTCATATATGTATACTTAAATATACTGCAGCAATTGTCATATATGTATACTTAAATATACTGCAGCAATTGTCATATATGTATACTTAAATATACTGCAACATTATTAGTCCCAATGCTGCACGTTCAGGACGCCCCATACTCTTCACCCAATTTTTTTAGCGCGTCTTTTCGAAGAACAAAGCGCTATTTGCCTTGGGTTTGCATCACCGATAACCGGGCCCCATAAAGGGGCCCTTTATAAAGGGCCCCATATTTCAAATAGCTTAGGGCCTTATCAAGTCTAAATCCGGCCCTGCCCACAGTGGTCCACCAGGCCCACATCTAAGGTGAAGATATGTGATGGGTTTTTATTTGATCATCCTGGGCCCCGACCAGACCAGGCGCACTACTGGAGGTGGGGGGGGGGGGGGTGGGAAGAGAGCAGCAGATGCACCCGATCCTAGCCAAAGGTCCGATAGGTTTTAGGAAGAAATCACTTGGAAATTATTGAGCTAACACGGTAAGTAAATTTTCAAAACATATAATGGAGAACTGAAATTCAAGTACAAAATTATTTTAATGAAAGATTTTTCTATATTATTGTAATTATTAGTAATTATTTAAATTTAGTGAGATCCTTGCGCTTAATGCTTGTTGCAAAGAGATTTTATGTCAGGTTCTAATTTAGTTAACTTCAGTCTGTAGTCTCCTCGTTTTGTTATATACAGTCGATTTCTTCCATTTTCGAATTGCCCCCCCCCCCTTTAACAATCTAATCCCCCCCCCCCCCCCCCCCCCCCTGTGGGGCCTGGGTCCATCGTTGGGAAACTGATTTACAGGCATGATTTTCTTGGGAAAATACAGCGGTGGTCTCCCTTTACCTCCCGCCAGTTTGGGTATCAATCAATCAAGGTTGGCTGCAATGGATCTCCAACACTGTCTGTCTCTCACCTTGACTGTACATTATGTCAGACTGATGTTCATCCATCTATTGATGCTATCCTCCCACTTGTATCGTTGTCTACCTCTTGCTCGCTTGCCCTCAACCTTGCCCTCCAGTATGTTTTTTTTTTATAAGGGTATTATGTCTTTTAACGTGGCCGAAATATTTCACTTGCCTCTTTTTTATTTCTTTCATCAACTCTCTTACAATTCCCAGTTTTTCTAGAACCTCTGTATTTGATTGTTTCTGTTTCCATGCAATACGACATATTCTTCTGTATATCCACATCTCCGGGGCATATATTCAACTTTCTAGTTGCTTGTTCAATGACCAGGCTTCCGCGCTATACAAGTGTATTGAATATACGTAACATTTAACAATTCTCATTTTAATGCGTTGTTAATCTCTCTAGAATATTAATACTGATTTCATGCTGTTGTAAGCATGTTTGGCAATTCCTATTCTCTTCTTTATTTCTATTTCACTTCTGCCATCATCTGTTATTACATGTCCACGATCGGAGAAACTTGTTACTAATTTGTGTATAGCCTTTGTCTAAAGATATACTCTGTAAGGCAGCAGGGGGAAGAGGTTATATATAGGGCCTCTTACCCGACGATGGCCACGTCGTAGAGTGTTGAGGTATTGTGTAGAGGTAGCTGCCTCACCAATTAACTCTTCTCCCCTCAGTGACCACCGCTTGTGTTGGTACATGGCTTGTGTTGGTACATGGCTTGTGTTGGTACATGGCTTGTGTTGGTACATGGCTTGTGTTGGTACATGGCTTGTGTTGGTACACGGCTTGTGTTGGTACACGGCTTGTGTTGGTACACGGCTTGTGTTGGTACACGGCTTGTGTTGGTACACGGCTTGTGTTGGTACACGGCTTGTGTTGGTACACGGCTTGTGTTGGTACACGGCTTGTGTTGGTACACGGCTTGTGTTGGTACACGGCTTGTGTTGGTACACGGCTTGTGTTGGTACACGGCTTGTGTTGGTACACGGCTTGTGTTGGTACACGGCTTGTGTTGGTACACGGCTTGTGTTGGTACACGGCTTGTGTTGGTACACGGCTTGTGTTGGTACACGGCTTGTGTTGGTACACGGCTTGTGTTGGTACACGGCTTGTGTTGGTACACGGCTTGTGTTGGTACACGGCTTGTGTTGGTACACGGCTTGTGTTGGTACACGGCTTGTGTTGGTACACGGCTTGTGTTGGTACACGGCTTGTGTTGGTACACGGCTTGTGTTGGTACACGGCTTGTGTTGGTACACGGCTTGTGTTGGTACACGGCTTGTGTTGGTACACGGCTTGTGTTGGTACACGGCTTGTGTTGGTACACGGCTTGTGTTGGTACACGGCTTGTGTTGGTACACGGCTTGTGTTGGTACACGGCTTGTGTTGGTACACGGCTTGTGTTGGTACACGGCTTGTGTTGGTACACGGCTTGTGTTGGTACACGGCTTGTGTTGGTACACGGCTTGTGTTGGTACACGGCTTGTGTTGGTACACGGCTTGTGTTGGTACACGGCTTGTGTTGGTACACGGCTTGTGTTGGTACACGGCTTGTGTTGGTACACGGCTTGTGTTGGTACACGGCTTGTGTTGGTACACGGCTTGTGTTGGTACATGGCTTGTGTTGGTACACGGCTTGTGTTGGTACACGGCTTGTGTTGGTACACGGCTTGTGTTGGTACATGGCTTGTGTTGGTACATGGCTTGTGTTGGTACATGGCTACTTATTCAACATATTTACAGCTAATGCCTAGCCAACATGTCTAGAGGCCACTACACCATCCGCCACCCGGTGGACGCGCCTTGTAGTAGGACAGACTAGACGGGAGTGGCTGGCAGACATAATGAACAGATATGACTGACAGCACAGAAGGGTATACAGAACAGACAATCATACCAGGCAGACAGACAAAGTCAGAGATAAAGAGAAAAAGATAAGCAGACAGACAGGACAGGCAGACATAGAGACTAACATATAGACAGATGGGACTTACAGACAGACATAACTGTCAGTCAGACTTGTCAGACATGTATACAGAACAGACAGACATAAAAGACAGTTAGAAAGGTATAAACATTGTGTCACTTACTCATTATTTCCTTAATATCATTGAAATAATCCACAATGAATGAATAAATAAATAAATACAATTTCACAACACCACTCTGTGGTCAGACATCTTAAGTGTATTATAACCACTTGTTAATTAGTAATGTAATTCATGACACAATGGTTGGGAATCAGCTGTGTGAATCAACTACACAAGTCTTTGAACTGAACAATAAAATTTGGAATGTTTAAGCAGGGCAGAATGTTTAATATTACATTGACGGTTTTGCCTATAGGTGCCCGGCGTCATTCTGGAACATCCACCTTACAGCCCCGACTTAGACCCTAGCGATTTCAAACCTTTTTGGTCCACTGAAAACACACCTTGGCGGGAGATATTTCGCGAATAACGCCGAAGTTGAATGTGAAGTGAAAACGTAGTTTAGAAAACAGAGCACGCAGTCTATGCAGTCGGTGTGGGAGGACTTATAACACGATGAGATAAGTGCATCAATGTTGGTGGAAATTATGTTGAGAAATAAAGTGACAATGTATGTATACAAATAAACTGGTTTCAAGTTGTTATCATATTTAGTTATTTTTCTACAGCCATTTGTGACTTACTTATAGACTCCCCTCGTATAATGCCCTCTGGTCTCAGGCGATATAGACCTCATGGCGACATGTGAATATTTAGACTTCACATGTCTTTCTTAAGAAATGAAGTTAGTGACATGAATTGTTCAACCTCAATTAAATGTCGTAGACGATGAGGTGACGTGATATTCTGTTATGATAATTTGGCTGTGTGTCCAACGTGTGCCGCGTGGTTACACACCCGCTTCACACGGCATTGATCCGGGGCTTGTTTCCGGATCCGGTCAGGGATATGCACTACTGACGAGCTCAAACGAGGGCGAAACTCGAGTATAGTGCTTCCATATTGACGTGGATAGGCCTTAGGTTCATACCGGAATATAATCAGCGTTGCCAGTAGTGGGTTGTGCTCAATATTTAAATTTCAAATCCCGAAATAACCAAATAAATCAATTTATTGCAAACCTACTCTCATGTTTTGTGGATTATTCAAAGGCATTTGACTGTGTACAACATCAGAAACTTTGGGAAATCATGAGGAATATGTGCTTTCCACCACATGTAATACAACTCATAAGAATGCTCTATCTAGACCAACAAGCAGCGGTTAGAATAGATGGTGAGACACCAGATTGGTTTGACATCAAGCAAGGAGTCCGTCAAGGATGTGTGCTGCTCCCCTATTTGTTTAAACATTGGGCTGCTCCCCTATTTGTTTAAACATGTACACCGAAAATATAATGAGAAATGTAAGAGACGATATAAACAGGGAGCTGTATGATGCCCTAAATATTGGCGGTCATGACATACCGGAGATTCGATATGCTGATGATACAGTATTGCTAACCATAACACAGACTGGTATAGAAAACCTAATAGTCTCAACCCAACTGAATAGTGAAAATCACAACTTCTATCTTAACATTGCAAAAACAAAGATAATGCATACAGATAAAACCACTATGGAGAAAGAAATCTATGTTAATGAGGACAAATTGGAGGTGGTGGAAAATTTTGAATCTGGACACTTTCTAAACAAGCTGAACAGCGCATAAATGCCTTCGAATATAAATGTTATAGACAAGTTCTAAGAATATCTTGGATAAAGAAAAGAACAAATGAATCAATACTTCAAGAGTTGAATACTGAAGAAGTTAGTTAGTTTTTCCTCTTGAGCCTAAGGCGGCGCATAGGGCAGATGTCCTGACTCTCCATGCTTGGCGGTTCGCTGCTACCTGTTGTAGATCTTGGATATTTACTTGGCCATTGAATGAGCCTTCTCTAATGATGGTTCTACGCAGGTTCTACTGAAGAAGGTTGGCTACTAAAAACCATAAAACAAAGAAAATTGAAATATTTTGGTCACTTGAAACGTCACGAAAGTTTCGAAAGAACAATAATGGAGGGGTATATGCCTGGGAAGAGAGCAAGAGGAGAAGATGGGTGCAGGATGTGGTGTATCGGAGAGGGACATCTTGCTTATGATCGAGAAGTTGTCCGGAAGGTTGTTATGGGAGCCAGTTTCTGCAAAGGATATGCTACTGAATGAATGATTGAATGTCTTTCTTAATGTTGTCTTAGTTTGTGATGTGTGTGGTTAATTTTCTTTAAATTTTGTGTGGCCCTAGTAGGCCAGTAAAAAAATGTTTTCCCCGCAGATGGGGAATTCTCAAAAACCATGCAAACACAATACATTAAAAGTATAATCTTAAGATTTAAATGAGGACTGTGGTAGCTATTCGTTGATTATGAAATGTAAGTAAGTAAAGATTAGAAATATGTTATATAAGCAATCTGAAAGTATTATTCTTGGAGATATAAAATCTGACTTTAATGTTAACTGATTAAATTTCTAGATATTTCTTCTTCTTTTCGTTCATCCGGAGTGTTTTTTCAGATGTGATTGCGGTGTGTCTGTTATGCGCCCTTGGGCCGAAACTCGTAGGCCAACACATCGACTTTAGCGTGCTTTTTTGACCAGATAGCATTCCTGGGAGACTCTCACTTTTGTGGTGCCATCTACAACCATGCTGGCCAAGTTAGAACGGTCGAAGACAACGGTCATCCCTCAAAGGAAGGCAGGGACAGTCCATAGCATTTTCCGCCATCCAAGGTTGCTTCCATAATTGCAGGGCCGACACATAACGCCCTGGTTCTGGGCTAGCCGAGGGAATCGTCACGTCCTGCTCATGGCTGCTTTAAATCCTCACTTCAATATTTTGGTCATTTCGTTTGCCCCGGGCCATTCCCACATAAACCAGACAGGTTTGCAGACGGTATCCACTCAGCGAGTTTTCGGACATGTGCTTGTCGTTGCGCCCGTCAGAGCTGTTCCAGGCACGACAGACATTCGGAAAACTACCTAGTCAGAGCTGTTCCGAACAAGAGCGGCATTCGGAAACTAGGTAGTCAGAGCTATTCCTAGCACGAGAGACATTCGGACGAGACATTTCACTCGGACGTAAATGCGTAGTGTCAATTTTTAGTTTGCTACCCGTAGGACGACACTTCCGGCTTCCGGCGGGCATTTTTTAATGAGGTTAGCCTTCCTCGGGTTTCGAGACTCTTGTTTCGGCTTCCACACAGCAAGCTTTCGCTTCGGGGCTGCCACGTAATGGATTCGCAAGACAGGCGTTCCATTTCGTGTCAACGAGACAATTTTCCACCTTTGACTACACTCACACCATGAGTGTGGTTACAGACTATCGGACGTCTGCGAGACGTGCGACCGAGGTGTTTTCCCACCTTTTGTACTCACTCACGAGGTAGGCTACATGTGCTGCCGGTTCAGCACCTTACCTCCGTGCGTCTGTGGGCGAGTAACGGTCAGGCCCTTTCATCCGGGGATACCTCATATCCCCCAGCTAAGAGCCATCGAACGAATCTGCGCCGAGCATGTAGCGTTCTCAGCACATCATCACAATTTTGATGTAGGTTTGTGTCGGCCAGGCTCTCACTTCCGAGAGTTTATGGCTTAGAGACGTTCAGCCATACACCTCAGATGGGAGCCTTAGAGGTTATGCCCGGACTGAGATTTAGGGATCGTTTGCCTGATTTTGACTGCTATCCTCAGTCTTACCTGCAGAGCAGCAGGTTGTGTCTCTCTTAGTCTGGTCCCTATCCCACGAGCCGTCCGATATGTAGTTTTCACCCATCGGCAAGCACATGGGGTCGATGGGACACGCAAGCTCCCCCACCACGGCAAGGTGGAGACACATCGGGGGAGATTTCTGGATATTTAATAGGGAGGATTTTTTGTTAGACAATATATTATTTCTAAGAGCGTGATTTTATTTCTTTAAATTCTAGTTATCTCCCTTATAATAATATTAGATGTTTATGTCCGTCCCTGTCATGAACTCAATTATATTAACATTCTGCTCGCTCTCCAGAACAGGGGCGAAACAATAACACACACTCAATGATTACGCTCTCACACATAGTACCGCGAAGAAAACCCGTTTATTCACGTTCTCTATTTACAGCGAGTACATTCGTGAAAAGCCGGTCTCTCTGGCCGAGGGGTTACACCACTTTCTTCGTATTCCCGTTTATTACGCAGAGTCTCGTAGCGGGCGAGAACTGGAAGCGGTTCGACCCCCGCTGGTGACTTGCGGGATAACTGAGTCGGCCGCTCAGAAAGCAATGGCAAACTACTGAGCGTAATCTTGCCAAGAAATCAACAGACAGCTGAAAGATGCTGCTGTTGCAGCGATGTCCTGTAAAGGATATACGAATAAAAAACACTCGTGAAAAGTTGCGCACTATGCGCAACTCGTACAATTATCACAGCAGTATATACATGCATCATAAATCTTATAATGGAATAATACAAAATAGCTCTCTCACTGTCTCAGCACAAGCACATCTCAATCTACCAGTCAGTCATGCTATCCCTCATTACAGTCATCTCACAGCGATCATGAAACACAAGCATAACCCTCTCTGTCCGTCCGTCTCGAAGTCCTAAACCCGTCTGCCTGACACAGCAAACAAACACATTCACAAACACAACATATAGTCAAGGAGATCTCCTGTGACTACATTAGAAGGTGATGCCAGGACGAGAGGAACAAATGCACGGAAAAATGGAAGCAATGAAGAGAAAATAAGAATTGACAAAATGTTAATTGAAAAGAATGTTAGTCGAAGAAAATGTTTAATAGAAAAACTTTATAGAGAAAAAAACTGCATACTCACCTCACGTACGGACCTGTAAATGAATGCGGAAATCTCGGGTGTATTTGTATAACGGTGCTGGATGTTACGGTTCAGTGAGCACATAGAAAGAAGGGGGCGGGGTAGGAGGCGTGTAAAATTGACCACGACCCCATTGTGTTGTTGGTCTGGGTGGACTGGTGTGTATGAACACGTGTACATACATAGACACATTTCAACAGACAAACTGCTAGTGTATGTGGACATATGTACAGTCCATGCAAGAAGAGAGAGGGAGAGAGAGAGAGAGAGAGAGAGAGAGAGAGCGAGAGAGAGGAGAGCGAGAGAGAGAGACAGACAGAGAGAGACAGAGAGAGGAAAAGTGCCTGCGACCTACCACATGGGGTATATTGTAACCTACGAAATAGTCAGTATGGTTGCTAGTCATACAACGCGCTTCAGGAGCCCCTCGCCCAGTCCTAGAGTTGTTGGGGTTGTGTAAGATCCAACCACTGGCAATGCACGTGAAGAAGGTATGCACAGAGAAGCCAGATGTAGGAGGAGAGAGAGAGGGAGAGAGAGAGAGAGAGAGAGCGCGAAAGGGGGGAGAGAGAGGGAGAAGAGAGAGGGGGAGAGAGAGGGAGAGGGAGGGAGAGAGATAGAGAGAAAGGGAGAGGGAGAGGAAGAGAGAGGGAGAGAGAGGGGGAGAGAGAGGGAGGGAGAAAGGGGGGAGAGAGAGGGAGAGAGAGAGAGGGAGATAGTGAGGGAGGGTGAGAGCGAGAGAGGGGGAGGGCAAGAGAGAGATCAAGAGAGGGAGAGAGAGCGCGAGAGGGAGTGAGAGAGGGAGAGAGAGCGAGAGAGAGGGAGTGAGAGAGGAGGAGAGAGAGCGAGAGAGGGGAGAGCGAGGGAGAGAGCGAGAGGGTGAAAGAGAGAGAGGGTGAGAGAGAGAGAGAGAGAGAGAGAGAGAGAGAGAGAGAGAGAGAGAGAGAGAGGAGAAGTGCCTGTGATATACCACATGAGGCATGGGTAAACATGAGGCATTTGTGACGTTTCAAGTGACCAAAATATTTCAATTTTCTTTGTTTTATAGTCTTTATTAGCCAACCTTCTTTAATATTCAGCTCTTGAAGTATTGATGCATTTGCTCTTTTCTTTATCCAAAATATTCTTAGAACTCGTCTATAACATTTATATTCAAGGACATTTATGTGCTGTTCAGCTTGTTTAGTAAATGTCCAGGTCTCACAAGCGTATGTTGCAATGGGAAAGATTTTTGCTCTTAAAATCTAACTTTTGTAGTTTTAGCTGCCCCTCTCCACAATTTATTCAGTTGTTTTAGTCTTTGAAGAGCAATTGATAGTCGTGGTTTAATTTCTTTCATTGTGTCACCGTTGTTGGAAATCAATGATCCAAGATATTCAAAAATTTTCCACCACCTCCAATTTTTCCTCATTAACATATATTTCTTTCTCTATAGTAGTTGTATCTGTATGCATTATCTTTGTTTTTGCTATGTTAAGATATAAGTTGTGATTTACACTATTCAAATCAACTCAAATCAAATCAAATCAACTTTATTAGGGTTACAAATTGGGCGCGCAGGCCCGTCTTACATTCGGCCCTTCCATTCACTCGTCTTTTGTTCATCAAGAGCATTATACATTTACATAGGAAGGAAAATAAACATTGTGAAATGAATGTTTTAAACATAAACAAGGCTAATTACCATGTTATGAGGCCCATCTCCCACCTATCCATACATCACCCCACCCACACACACACCCCCACCTACCCACACACACGTACACCAGGGACACATACATACCCCACCAACCGACCCATCCCCCTCCCGCACATCCCCCACCCACACACACTGCCCTCACATGTTCCCCCAACCAAAACACACTCGCCACCCACAAAATTCCCCACCAACCCACACATCCCACGCCCATCCACATACACATCCTAACCCACACATCCTCTCCCCACCCACACCTCAAACCACCCATCCCCCAGCCTCATCTCCATCGACCACATATTCCCCACCCACGCACACAATCCTCTACACACATCGCACATCCACTCACACATCCCCAAACCATACACACACATCCCCGCCAACTGACATGTCCCTACCCCTCCCCCCACACACACACATCTCCCTAACCACCCATACATCCCCAATCCACTCACACACACCCCACCACCCACACATACAACTTCCATCCACCCACACATGCCTTAACCCACCACACAATCCCCCACCCGCACATCACATACACCCCCTACCACGCAATATTCCCAACCCACGCACCACACACACACATATCCCTCACCAACACATTCCCACTTACACACCACACACATATCCCCCACCCAGATACCACACAATATTCCCACCCACACCCACACAGATACCCTTACCCATCCACCCCACATAGCCCCACTCACACACCACAAAAATCCCCCACCCACACACACACACCTCACCCACACAATATCCCCAACCAACACACCACACACCTCTCCCCACCCACACACGCATTCCCTACCCGTCCACCAACACACACTCACTCACGCATACATCCTCCACTACGCACCCATATACCCCCACCCACCCACCCCAACCAAACATCTCTCGATCACAATACCCCTACCCACACACATCCTCCACCCACTCACACATCCACCCCGACACATACAACTCCCTCACCCACCTACACATCCCCCCACCTAGGGGGAATTCAATTGGGTTGAGGCTATTAGGTTTTCTATTCCATTCTGTGTTGTGGATAACAATACTGTATCATCAGCATACCGAATCACTGGTTTGTCATGACCACCGATATTTAGGGCATCGTATAGCTCCCTGTTTATATCGTTTCTTACGGTTAGCGGGGTAGGGGTACTCCCTATCAAAAGAGAAGGTTATGGAAGCCATGGAAGCAGGTGGTGGATGGAGTATTAGAGCAGCCGACAGATTGTTGTTGGTTATGGTCTGCACTCTGCGGCGATAGGCAGATGATCTCATCAGTAGAGACAATGGCTATGGCCACCGACTAGTACAGTCACTGCCCAGAAGGAAATCAATGGTAAACTACCTTCTGCAAAACTTGCCAAGAAACCATAACAACCATGAAAGAAAACATCCCTCAGAATACTTGAACATAATTATTAATATGTGTAGTGAGCAATCAAGGCATTACTATCAAGTTATTATGATGCTGGGAGTCTCTGTGGCGAAGTGGTCAAGCCGATTGACTCGGGCTCCGAAGGTTGTTGGTTCGATTCCGGGATTTCGTCTCTTACGGTTAGCGGGGTAGGGGTATCCCCTATCAAAAGAGATGTAAGACGCCTCCTTTCCTCCGTTTCTCCACGGGACACCTTTGGCAAGGTGGAGTACCCGTTTAGGTTATGCGAAGCCATGGAAGCAGGTGGTGGATGGAGTATTAGAGCAGCCGACAAATTGTTGTTGGTTATGGTATGCACTCTGCGGCGATAGGCAGATGATCTCATCAGTAGAGACAATGGCTATGGCCACCGACTAGTACAGTCACTGCCCAGAAGGAAATCAATGGCAAACTACCTTCTGCAAAACTTGCCAAGAAACCATAACAACCATGAAAGAAAACATCCCGCAGAATACTTGAACATAATTATTAATATGTGTAGTGAGCAATCAAGGCATTACTATCAAGTTATTATGATGCTGGGAGTCTCTGTGGCGAAGTGGTCAAGCCGTTTGACTCGGGCTCCGAAGGTTGTGGGTTCGATTCCGGGCCGCGTCCTTCGGTTCACGAGTTAAATTTCTCGGAGACTCATGTTGGTCGTCACTAGAGCTACGGAGTTCGTGCTTTGTGCGACGCTTTCCGCGCTGCGAAAAGAGACTGAGCCATATGGGATACCCGGTGCAATGAAGTCGACCCTGTCGACTTTTAAGCGACTTTTTTTTTATTATGATGCTTTAAATATGCTCTAAGCAACTAGAGGAACGCATGCGCAGTTGAATTGTATGATTTATTATTCTAGGAGATATTTATGCTAAAGAAATAGGGGGAGGTGTCGTGTCTTCCTTTAAAGTGTCGTCCCTGGAGTTAGGGGAGTCAACACCCACATTATAATTTTTTTCCCCTATCAATATCCTGGAGAATCCACCAGCTTCCGTCCAACACACTCCCTCAGCCCGTGGACACCCTTTCCTCTCTCTCTCTCTCTCTCACTGTCGCACTATGCCCCCTCTCTTTCTTCCCCACGCAACATATTCAACAACTCTTGCTTCTAAAAATTAATATAGATTAATTTATTAAAAGAAAAGTGTAACGTATATGAGACGTGTATGCGAAGAAAATGTGTGTCGTGTATTCTAATGTAAATGTATAGGTCAGACCACAGAGTTCATGTTCAGAGTCCACTCATCATGGCAAGGATTACACGACATCACAAGAATCAGCACAATGGTCCTCACCGAAGTCGTGTCCCTCTCTCCAGACATGTCCTCCTCCAGGAGCTCTGATGACCATGAGATCTGAATCTCATTCACATATAATCCGTGAAAAAATACTGTTATTGTTCCTAACACAACTGTTCCTAATAGTTTATAGAAACTCAGACTTCATAATTCCAGTGCAGTGAAAACAACATGGAACACTGTCCTATGGACATGACGTTTTGTCTTCTTGCGAAATGTTCCATAGTTCTCACTATGGGTCGCCATGGGTCGTAGTTATTAAGCCTTTTGAAGCACAATGTACCAAACTATCGTCTGTCAAGACGGAAGGGTGCCAATGATATCACATGCCTTTTTTAATGTTATCAAAGTTTGTGATGTGTGTGGTTAATTTCCTTTAAATTTTGTGCGGCCCTAGTAGGCCAGTAAAAAAATGTTTTCCCCGCAGAGGGTGAATTTTCCATTGGATAAAAACAGACACGTTGCTTTGAAAGTATAATCTTAAAATTTAAATGGGGACTGTGGAAGCTATTATTTGATTATGAAATGTAAGTAAGTAAAGATTAGAAAAAGGTTTAGAAAGCAATCTGAAAGTCTTGTTCTTGAAAATATAAAATATAACTTTCAAATACACACTTTTAATTTCTAGATAATTAGCAGAGTAAATTTTCATTAGATAATATATTATATCTAAGAGCGTGATTTCATTTTTTTAAATTCTAGTAATCTCCCTTATACTAATTAGTAGATGTTTATGTCCCTTACTGAAATCAAAGAAAATGGGACCATCAAAATGTGACATAGAAATTCATTCATTCATTCAGTAGCATGTCCTTTGCAGAACCTCGCTGCCATAACAACCTTCCTCTCTTCCCAGGCATATATCCTTCCATTATTGTTCTCTCCAAACTTTTGTGACGTTTCAAGTGACAAAAATATTTCAATTTTCTTTGTTTTATCGTTTTTAATAGCCAACCTTCTTTAATATTCAGCTCTTGAAGTATTGATGCATTTGCACTTTTCTTTATCCAAGATATTCTTAGAACTCAATAAGTGTCTGTCACTAGGTAGGAAGAGAAGAACGTCCTGTCCAGGTGTCAACGTTATTGTCCTGTTACCTTTGTCAGCATATTGTCTATATGTAGCACCAGATAATTTTAGTGCATCCTTTGCAATTATACAAGATTTGATGATTCTTTCACGCAATGATGTAACGTATACGTATGATGATATGGGTTTGAGTAAAGGAGTGGTTTCAGTTAACATTTGGGGATAGATGCTTAATGGGCCACGTGGTTTGGCACCATAGATAAGTTCAAAAGGAGAGAAACCTGTACTAGCATGTGGCACCTCGCGATAAGCAAAGAGAAAAGCAGGTAAATATACGTCCCAGTTATTGGGGTGCTCTTGCGTGACTTTAGCAAGCATATGCTTTAAATCACCGTTAAATTTTTCTATAATTCCACTCGAGTGAGGATGGTACGGGGAATTGAAACATTGCTTCACTCCTAGCATTTTGGTGAAAGCTTGAGTAGATGCGGCGATAAACTGACTTCCCCTGTCTGATTGGATAGTGTCTGGAAATCCTATCCGTGAAAATATATGGAAGAAAACTTCCATTATGTCATTGGCAGTTATGTTCTTTAGCGGAATAGCTTCAGGCCAGCGGCTGCATTGATCAATAATAGTTAATATATATCTATTCCCTCTTGTTGTAATCTGATTAAGAGGGCCCACTATGTCGACAGATATTTTCTTAAAAGGTCGACTGGCTAAGTCAGTAACTTGTAACTTTGCCTGTGGGTTTTTTCCTTTTTTTTACAAGTTTTTGGCAGATGTCACAACTCCTGCAATATTGCTTAATATCATTGCAGAATTTGGGCCAATAAAACTGTAACAATAATCTTGATCTGGTCTTAGCGTATGCCATATGCCCTGCAAGAGGTATATCATGGGCAAGATGTAAGGCTTGCTTACGATACTCAATTGGCAAAACAGTTTGCTCTGTTGTGGTGTAACCTCTGGTATAATACCTGGTGAGGATACAATTTTTCAAAGAAAAATGCCATCTTGCATTTTTGGTTAACTTTGGCTTTTGCCCGATCAGATTAAAATATTTTGATAATGAAGGATCAGCCTTTTGGGCTGTTACAAAAGTCTCCTTCATGGTTTTAGGAGGTAGTAATACTGGGCTAAGCATTTCTATAGCCTCAGTTTGATTAATTTCATCTTGCATTCTAGCAGTAGATCTGGTTACTGCATTCACACATTCAATGATATCAGATAGTGATGAAACAGTGTTATCAATGATGTCATGAGATCCTAGTGCTACATTAGCTACCATACATTCATTAGGTGGTACAACATTATCAATGATGACATTTGATGGTGATGTTGTGATCTCATTAATGCAAAGAGATGTTATGTCATGAGGCATATCATTTACCTCTGGTAAATTTCCAATTATAATATCACACACCGGGTTTGTTAATGCTGCGCATTTTACTTTCCCAGTGAGGAAAGGTGTTTGAATATATGCCCAGGCTAGTGGGTACTTTTCAATATTGCCAGAGAATGTTCTGCATGTTACGTGCCTGCCTGTATAGTCTGTAGGCATTATGAACGTTCTCTTCAGTCCAATCAATGAACTTCCCGTGTCCCGAAGGACTATAGCAGGCTTGCCATTCACATATCCTTGATGGATGTTTATTCTGCCTTTGGAGTCTACTACCAAATTAGCTTCTTCATTGGCAATAGGGATGGAGTGGCCGCATGTTAAAATACCATCTTCATAAAAGGTATTACAAACAGTACATTTATTTGCGTTAAACATATCAAAAGCCTGTGCTGAGTTCACAGGGTGTTTCTCTGATTGTTCTTCATCTGATGATGAACTATCAAATAAGGCGGCATTTGCTTTCTTGGTCATTTGCCTACCTTTACAATCATGGCGATAATGTCCATACGCCTTACAGAGAAAACATTTACGCAAATTTCTAAAGGATTTACGCTCCTTATCTTGTCTGTTTACAATGTTCTGTAAATATGTAAGATATGCGGGGTTCTTGTCGCAAATCTCACCTTGATGATGTGAAATTTTACAATAGTTACAATGGTTGTACTTCTCAGATGTAGGCTTATAAGATTTTTGCCTACTATAGGGTTTGTCATAGTTAGCCGCTGCTACAAAATTGGTTTCAGTAGCTTCACTGGCAAAACAATGTTTGTTGGCTGTGTAATAAGCCGAACCACGCCTCTCAATCTGCTCTACACTCGTACATTCATTCTCTTGCAAAAATTTCGAAAATGCTGATGGAATGGATGAAATGACTTTATCTCTGATGATAAGATCTTCTAACTTTTGATAGTTCTTATCAATTTTAGCTGCTGACGTCCATTTGGTAAATATATCTCGGACTAAGCAGAGGTAGTCAGAGAACGTTTGAGTCGGTTTGGGGCTCAACTTGCTGAATTGTTCTCTGTAACCTGCCTCATCTAACATAAAATGTGCCATAATCTTTGATTTTAGATAATGGTAATCTTTTCTGAGGTCTTTGGGGATAGTCTCTATGACTTTCAGAGGCTCCCCTGATAAGCTTCTCATATAAATTATATTCCATTCAGACAATGGGTCCTGGTAATGGTCCATTAAAGTCTCAAAATTTTGGGTGAAGGCTGCAATGCAGTCACCCGAGGTATAATTTCTTACGATACCTTGATATTTCTTGTACTGGTTTTCTTTTTCCAGTCTCTCAGATTTCTTGGACTCTTTGTTTATGGCAGTCTCAGTATCAAGTTGTTTGATTTTTAATTGCACTTCCAGCTCTTCCCGCTTACTTTGAGCTGCTATTTCTGCCTTCTTTAATTCTATATCTAACTCTGCTTGTTTTGTCTTTGCAGACAGTTCTAGTTCTGTCTGTTTTACTGCGGTTGCTGCCTCTGCTTGCTTTAAGGCTGCTTCTGCCTCTACTTGCTTGGCAGCTTTTTCCGCCTCTGTCTGTTTTAATGCTCTTTCAGCTGCTCTTTCATCGCGTTCATTAGCTTTTTCCTGTACTAGGAGGTATTCAGAGTATTTCTTCTCACTCCACTTCGTTAACTCATCACCTGTTAACTTTAACTTTAAACCCATATCGATGAAATCATTTAATGACGACATGATGGAAAATGCAAATGAAATATCAGACACACAATTTGTTACAAGTTGTTAGTAAAGTGAACAATTTACAATTGTGTTCTAATTACAATACGTGCCCAAATTTGCATCCGAAAGTATATAGAAAGAAAAATATACTCAAGTGTCCTGGATGCGGTGAAGAACGGTTGAAATTCGGACTAGGAACTGTAGGGTCGCTACTTCAAAACACAAATGACCTCTACGGGCAAGGGTTTCAGATGGCACAGAAAACCTGCTTTGTTTTTGGAGGAAATAAATAAACGTCTGTTTGATGTGGTGTGTATGTTTGTCACTAAGTTTTGATTAGGTTTGTATGGCGTTGAGTGTAATTGTAGGTCGTAATGTTGTCAGTCAAAAATTTTTTTTTTTTCAAAATCATAAGTCACTTTCTTTCCGAAACTTTCTGCTTTCCACAATTCACTTTACAAAGACGATCTAACTATATCTCAACACGCTACAACATTGATGACACATCACTTACATCAAGATGACATTCAGTAAGGACATAGACATCAAGTTTACAAGATGGCGACAAGGTCACAATAGCGACAACTTCACAATGTCGACAAGGTCAAAACGATGACAAGTTCCACAATCACAAATGTTTTACACGTTTACAAGATCAAACAATATGTATGTACTTTACGTTCACATTTAGTCTCCATGTTTAAACAATGTAATAATATATATCAAAATGAGCCTCCACAATCACATTTAAATGTATTCTAAAGTTGGACAAAAAATTTCTAAGTTCACCACTCTAGGTTTTAAATGTTAATTACTTAAACTACGTTCATTTTAAAGCCGGACGAATGCCACCACGTCCACACATGTCAGGGTCTTAAACCTGGATCGTTAACCTAACACATGTGAGACAGTACAAATACAACGTGATTTGACTTGAGACTCAACGACACGAAGTTTTGATGGATTTATTTACAGATCACGATCTAGAGATGATCATCACAATACATAAGTTATAACAATACACTTACAAGCAACCCACAGCTTACAATCAGTCTCACAAGATGTACACGCACTCGACTTTCGGGCCACAGAACTACACAAGCCTTTCTCCCATCATACGCCCAGTCGAGTCCCAGAGCTGTCTGGCTATTTCTCGCAACGCGCCTGCCCACATGAAGTGGCTTCACGAGGCCTGCGTGCGTCCTGCTTTGTCCTTGCCTGACCGCTGGCTGTCACGTCAGCCGGCAACCTCGCAGGCAGATAACTAATACTCGCCTGGCGGGCGTAACGATGTTACAGCATCCCCGCTAGGGACTATTCGCCTGGCGGGCGTAACGATGTCCCTGCATCTCTGCTGGCAATACTTTAGACTCTGACAGTAGTTATTAAGCCTTTTGAAGCACAATGTACCAAACTATCGTCTGTCAAGACGGAAGGGTGCCAATGATATGACATGCCTTTTTTTTAATGTTATCAAAGTTTGTGATGTGTGTGGTTAATTTCCTTTAAATTTTGTGCGGCCCTAGTAGGCCAGTAAAAAAATGTTTTCCCCGCAGAGAGGGAATTTTCCATTGGATAGGAAAAGACACGTTGCATTGAAAGTATAATCTTAAGATTTAAATGATGACTGTGGAAGCTATTATTTGATTATGAAATGTAAGTAAGTAAAGATTAGAAATAGGTTTTGAAAGCAATCTGAAAGTCTTGTTCTTGAAAATATAAAATATAACTTTCAAATATACACTTTTAATTTCTAGATAATTAGCAGAGTAAATTTTCATTAGATAATATATTATATCTAAGAACCTGATTTCATTTTTTTAAATTCTAGTAATCTCCCTTATACTAATTAGTAGATGTTTATGTCCCTTACTGAAATCAAAGAAAATGGGACCATCAAAATGTGACATAGAAATTCATTCATTCATTCAGTAGCATGTCCTTTGCAGAACCTCGCTGCCATAACAACCTTCCTCTCTTCCCAGGCATATATCCTTCCATTATTGTTCTCTCCAAACTTTCGTGACGTTTCAAGTGACAAAAATATTTCAATTTTCTTTGTTTTATCGTCTTTAATAGCCAACCTTCTTTAATATTCAGCTCTTGAAGTATTGATACATTTGCTCTTTTCTTTATCCAAGATATTCTTAGAACTCGTCTATAACATTTATATTCAAGGACATTTATGTGCTGTTCAGCTTGTTTAGTAAATGTCCAGGTCTCACAAGCGTATGTTGCAATGGGAAACATTTTTGCTCTTAAAATCTAACTTTTGTAGTTCTAGCTTCCCCTCTCCACAATTTATTCAATTGTTTTAGTCTTTGAAGAGCAATTGATAGTCGTCGTTTAATTTCTTTCATTGTGTCACCGTTGTTGGTAATCAATGACCCAAGATATTCAAAATTTTCCACCACCTCCAATTTTTCCTCATTAACATATATTTCTTTCTCCATAGTAGTTTTATCTGTATGCATTATCTTTGTTTTTGCTATGTTAAGATATAAGTTGTGATTTTCACTACTCAATTGGGTTGAGGCTATTAGGTTTTCTATTCAATTCTGTGTTGTGGATAGCAATACTGTATCATCAGCATATCGAATCTCTGGTATTTAATGACCACCGATATTTAGGGCATCATATAGCCACTTGCTTATAACGTCTCTTACGGTTAGCGGGGTAGGGGTATCCCCTATCAAAAGAGATGTAAGACGCTTCCTTTCCTCCGTTAGTCTACGGGACACACTTTGGCAAGGTGGAGTACCCGTTTAGGTTCCCCCACCCCCCACCCCCAATCTGGGTTACGTGAAGCCATGGAAGCAGGTGGTGGATGGAGTGTGAGTACAGCCGACCGATTGTTGTTGGGCATGGTCTTGCACTCTGCGGCGACGGGCAGATGATCTCATCAGTAGAGACAATGGCTATGGCCACCGACTAGTACAGTCACTGCCCAGAAGGAAAGCAATGGCAAACTACCTTCTGCAAAACTTGCCAAGAAACCATAACAACCATGAAAGAAAACATACCGCAGAATACGTAAACATAATTATTAATGTGTAGTGAGAAATCAAGGCATTACTATCATGTTATTATGATGTTTTAAATATGCTTTAAGCAACTAGGGGAACGCATGCGCAGATGAATTGTATGATTTATTATTATAGGAGATATTTATGTTAAAGAAATTGAGGGAGGGGAAGGAGAAGAGGGACGGTTAGAAAGTAATGCACCATTTGCAGAGAGAGAGAGAGAGAGAGAGAGAGAGAGAGAGAGAGAGAGAGAGAGAGAGAGAGAGAGTGGGGGGGGGGAGAGAGAGAGAACTGTTTAAAATTAATGAGCTTTACAACAATGAACATGTTAGCAAAAAGAGTCTGGGAGAACAGGAAGCTTACTGCCAAAACAAAAGTCCTCGTCAACCAAGCCTGTGTCCTTAGTACTCTTCTTTATGGCAGTGAAACCTGGACAACTTACTCACGCCAAGAGAAACGTTTAAACAGCTTTCATATATTCGGTGTCTGCAAAGAATTCTTGGTATTAAGTGGCAAGACAAAATCACAAATACTGAAGTATTGGAAAGATCAGGTTGTGTGACGGTTTATTCCATGCTCAGTCTTCGTAGACTTAGATGGATAGGACATGTTAGGAGGATGGATGATGGTAGAATACCAAAGGACATCTTTTTTGGTGAATTACAGATGGGTAGGAGATCTCAGGGTCGGCATCTACTACGATACAAAGATGTGTGTAGGCGGGACATGATTGATAAAAGCATAGATAATGCACATTGGGAACAAGTCGCCGCTGAATGTGTTGCATGGAGGGCAACTATCAGAAATGGAATAAAGACAAAGGAGAAAATAATTGCAGATAAAGCACACACAGAGCGTGAGAGACGTAAGATGGTGCACAATGGTGGAAATGACCATGTTTTCACATGCATCTACTGTGGGCAAACATTTGCAGCAAGAATTGGCCTTACCAGCCACACTCGCCACCGCCATGGGTCGTAGTTATTAAGCCTTTTGAAGCACAATGTACCAAACTATCGTCTGTCAAGACGGAAGGGTGCCAATGATATGAAATGCCTTTTTTTAATGTTATCAAAATTTGTGATGTGTGTGGTTAATTTCCTTTAAATTTTGTGCGGCCCTAGTAGGCCAGTAAAAAAATGTTTTCCCCGCAGAGGGGGAATTTTCCATTGGATAAGGAAAACCACGTTGCATTGAAAGTATAATCTTAAGATTTAAATGGGGACTGTGGAAGCTATTATTTGATTATGAAATGTAAGTAAGTAAAGATTAGAAATAGGTTTTGAAAGCAATCTGAAAGTCTTGTTCTTGAAAATATAAAATATAACTTTCAAATATACACTTTTAATTTCTAGATAATTAGCAGAGTAAATTTTCATTAGATAATATATTATATCTAAGAACCTGATTTCATTTTTTTAAATTCTAGTAATCTCCCTTATACTAATTAGTAGATGTTTATGTCCCTTACTGAAATCAAAGAAAATGGGACCATCAAAATGTGACATAGAAATTCATTCATTCATTCAGTAGCATGTCCTTTGCAGAACCTCGCTGCCATAACAACCTTCCTCTCTTCCCAGGCATATATCCTTCCATTATTGTTCTCTCCAAACTTTCGTGACGTTTCAAGTGACAAAAATATTTCAATTTTCTTTGTTTTATCGTCTTTAATAGCCAACCTTCTTTAATATTCAGCTCTTGAAGTATTGATACATTTGCTCTTTTCTTTATCCAAGATATTCTTAGAACTCGTCTATAACATTTATATTCAAGGACATTTATGTGCTGTTCAGCTTGTTTAGTAAATGTCCAGGTCTCACAAGCGTATGTTGCAATGGGAAACATTTTTGCTCTTAAAATCTAACTTTTGTAGTTCTAGCTTCCCCTCTCCACAATTTATTCAATTGTTTTAGTCTTTGAAGAGCAATTGATAGTCGTCGTTTAATTTCTTTCATTGTGTCACCGTTGTTGGTAATCAATGACCCAAGATATTCAAAATTTTCCACCACCTCCAATTTTTCCTCATTAACATATATTTCTTTCTCCATAGTAGTTTTATCTGTATGCATTATCTTTGTTTTTGCTATGTTAAGATATAAGTTGTGATTTTCACTACTCAATTGGGTTGAGGCTATTAGGTTTTCTATTCAATTCTGTGTTGTGGATAGCAATACTGTATCATCAGCATATCGAATCTCTGGTATTTAATGACCACCGATATTTAGGGCATCATATAGCCACTTGTTTATAACGTCTCTTACGGTTAGCGGGGTAGGGGTATCCCCTATCAAAAGAGATGTAAGACGCTTCCTTTCCTCCGTTAGTCTACGGGACACACTTTGGCAAGGTGGAGTACCCGTTTAGGTTCCCCCACCCCCCACCCCCAATCTGGGTTACGTGAAGCCATGGAAGCAGGTGGTGGATGGAGTGTGAGTACAGCCGACCGATTGTTGTTGGGCATGGTCTTGCACTCTGCGGCGACGGGCAGATGATCTCATCAGTAGAGACAATGGCTATGGCCACCGACTAGTACAGTCACTGCCCAGAAGGAAAGCAATGGCAAACTACCTTCTGCAAAACTTGCCAAGAAACCATAACAACCATGAAAGAAAACATACCGCAGAATACGTAAACATAATTATTAATGTGTAGTGAGAAATCAAGGCATTACTATCATGTTATTATGATGTTTTAAATATGCTTTAAGCAACTAGGGGAACGCATGCGCAGATGAATTGTATGATTTATTATTATAGGAGATATTTATGTTAAAGAAATTGAGGGAGGGGAAGGAGAAGAGGGACGGTTAGAAAGTAATGCACCATTTGCAGAGAGAGAGAGAGAGAGAGAGAGAGAGAGAGAGAGAGAGAGAGAGAGAGAGAGAGAGAGAGAGAGGGGAGAGAGAGAGAACTGTTTAAAATTAATGAGCTTTACAACAATGAACATGTTAGCAAAAAGAGTCTGGGAGAACAGGAAGCTTACTGCCAAAACAAAAGTCCTCGTCAACCAAGCCTGTGTCCTTAGTACTCTTCTTTATGGCAGTGAAACCTGGACAACTTACTCACGCCAAGAGAAACGTTTAAACAGCTTTCATATATTCGGTGTCTGCAAAGAATTCTTGGTATTAAGTGGCAAGACAAAATCACAAATACTGAAGTATTGGAAAGATCAGGTTGTGTGACGGTTTATTCCATGCTCAGTCTTCGTAGACTTAGATGGATAGGACATGTTAGGAGGATGGATGATGGTAGAATACCAAAGGACATCTTTTTTGGTGAATTACAGATGGGTAGGAGATCTCAGGGTCGGCATCTACTACGATACAAAGATGTGTGTAGGCGGGACATGATTGATAAAAGCATAGATAATGCACATTGGGAACAAGTCGCCGCTGAATGTGTTGCATGGAGGGCAACTATCAGAAATGGAATAAAGACAAAGGAGAAAATAATTGCAGATAAAGCACACACAGAGCGTGAGAGACGTAAGATGGTGCACAATGGTGGAAATGACCATGTTTTCACATGCATCTACTGTGGGCAAACATTTGCAGCAAGAATTGGCCTTACCAGCCACACTCGCCACCGCCATGGGTCGTAGTTATTAAGCCTTTTGAAGCACAATGTACCAAACTATCGTCTGTCAAGACGGAAGGGTGCCAATGATATGAAATGCCTTTTTTTAATGTTATCAAAATTTGTGATGTGTGTGGTTAATTTCCTTTAAATTTTGTGCGGCCCTAGTAGGCCAGTAAAAAAATGTTTTCCCCGCAGAGGGGGAATTTTTCATTGGATAAGGAAAACCACGTTGCATTGAAAGTATAATCTTAAGATTTAAATGGGGACTGTGGAAGCTATTATTTGATTATGAAATGTAAGTAAGTAAAGATTAGAAATAGGTTTTGAAAGCAATCTGAAAGTCTTGTTCTTGAAAATATAAAATATAACTTTCAAATATACACTTTTAATTTCTAGATAATTAGCAGAGTAAATTTTCATTAGATAATATATTATATCTAAGAACCTGATTTCATTTTTTTAAATTCTAGTAATCTCCCTTATACTAATTAGTAGATGTTTATGTCCCTTACTGAAATCAAAGAAAATGGGACCATCAAAATGTGACATAGAAATTCATTCATTCATTCAGTAGCATGTCCTTTGCAGAACCTCGCTGCCATAACAACCTTCCTCTCTTCCCAGGCATATATCCTTCCATTATTGTTCTCTCCAAACTTTCGTGACGTTTCAAGTGACAAAAATATTTCAATTTTCTTTGTTTTATCGTCTTTAATAGCCAACCTTCTTTAATATTCAGCTCTTGAAGTATTGATACATTTGCTCTTTTCTTTATCCAAGATATTCTTAGAACTCGTCTATAACATTTATATTCAAGGACATTTATGTGCTGTTCAGCTTGTTTAGTAAATGTCCAGGTCTCACAAGCGTATGTTGCAATGGGAAACATTTTTGCTCTTAAAATCTAACTTTTGTAGTTCTAGCTTCCCCTCTCCACAATTTATTCAATTGTTTTAGTCTTTGAAGAGCAATTGATAGTCGTCGTTTAATTTCTTTCATTGTGTCACCGTTGTTGGTAATCAATGACCCAAGATATTCAAAATTTTCCACCACCTCCAATTTTTCCTCATTAACATATATTTCTTTCTCCATAGTAGTTTTATCTGTATGCATTATCTTTGTTTTTGCTATGTTAAGATATAAGTTGTGATTTTCACTACTCAATTGGGTTGAGGCTATTAGGTTTTCTATTCAATTCTGTGTTGTGGATAGCAATACTGTATCATCAGCATATCGAATCTCTGGTATTTAATGACCACCGATATTTAGGGCATCATATAGCCACTTGTTTATAACGTCTCTTACGGTTAGCGGGGTAGGGGTATCCCCTATCAAAAGAGATGTAAGACGCTTCCTTTCCTCCGTTAGTCTACGGGACACACTTTGGCAAGGTGGAGTACCCGTTTAGGTTCCCCCACCCCCACCCCCAATCTGGGTTACGTGAAGCCATGGAAGCAGGTGGTGGATGGAGTGTGAGTACAGCCGACCGATTGTTGTTGGGCATGGTCTTGCACTCTGCGGCGACGGGCAGATGATCTCATCAGTAGAGACAATGGCTATGGCCACCGACTAGTACAGTCACTGCCCAGAAGGAAAGCAATGGCAAACTACCTTCTGCAAAACTTGCCAAGAAACCATAACAACCATGAAAGAAAACATACCGCAGAATACGTAAACATAATTATTAATGTGTAGTGAGAAATCAAGGCATTACTATCATGTTATTATGATGTTTTAAATATGCTTTAAGCAACTAGGGGAACGCATGCGCAGATGAATTGTATGATTTATTATTATAGGAGATATTTATGTTAAAGAAATTGAGGGAGGGGAAGGAGAAGAGGGACGGTTAGAAAGTAATGCACCATTTGCAGAGAGAGAGAGAGAGAGAGAGAGAGAGAGAGAGAGAGAGAGAGAGAGAGAGAGAGAGAGAGAGAGAGAGAGAGAGAGAGAGAGAGAGGGGGGGAGAGAGAGAGAACTGTTTAAAATTAATGAGCTTTACAACAATGAACATGTTAGCAAAAAGAGTCTGGGAGAACAGGAAGCTTACTGCCAAAACAAAAGTCCTCGTCAACCAAGCCTGTGTCCTTAGTACTCTTCTTTATGGCAGTGAAACCTGGACAACTTACTCACGCCAAGAGAAACGTTTAAACAGCTTTCATATATTCGGTGTCTGCAAAGAATTCTTGGTATTAAGTGGCAAGACAAAATCACAAATACTGAAGTATTGGAAAGATCAGGTTGTGTGACGGTTTATTCCATGCTCAGTCTTCGTAGACTTAGATGGATAGGACATGTTAGGAGGATGGATGATGGTAGAATACCAAAGGACATCTTTTTTGGTGAATTACAGATGGGTAGGAGATCTCAGGGTCGGCATCTACTACGATACAAAGATGTGTGTAGGCGGGACATGATTGATAAAAGCATAGATAATGCACATTGGGAACAAGTCGCCGCTGAATGTGTTGCATGGAGGGCAACTATCAGAAATGGAATAAAGACAAAGGAGAAAATAATTGCAGATAAAGCACACACAGAGCGTGAGAGACGTAAGATGGTGCACAATGGTGGAAATGACCATGTTTTCACATGCATCTACTGTGGGCAAACATTTGCAGCAAGAATTGGCCTTACCAGCCACACTCGCCACCGCCATGGGTCGTAGTTATTAAGCCTTTTGAAGCACAATGTACCAAACTATCGTCTGTCAAGACGGAAGGGTGCCAATGATATGAAATGCCTTTTTTTAATGTTATCAAAATTTGTGATGTGTGTGGTTAATTTCCTTTAAATTTTGTGCGGCCCTAGTAGGCCAGTAAAAAAATGTTTTCCCCGCAGAGGGGGAATTTTCCATTGGATAAGGAAAACCACGTTGCATTGAAAGTATAATCTTAAGATTTAAATGGGGACTGTGGAAGCTATTATTTGATTATGAAATGTAAGTAAGTAAAGATTAGAAATAGGTTTTGAAAGCAATCTGAAAGTCTTGTTCTTGAAAATATAAAATATAACTTTCAAATATACACTTTTAATTTCTAGATAATTAGCAGAGTAAATTTTCATTAGATAATATATTATATCTAAGAACCTGATTTCATTTTTTTAAATTCTAGTAATCTCCCTTATACTAATTAGTAGATGTTTATGTCCCTTACTGAAATCAAAGAAAATGGGACCATCAAAATGTGACATAGAAATTCATTCATTCATTCAGTAGCATGTCCTTTGCAGAACCTCGCTGCCATAACAACCTTCCTCTCTTCCCAGGCATATATCCTTCCATTATTGTTCTCTCCAAACTTTCGTGACGTTTCAAGTGACAAAAATATTTCAATTTTCTTTGTTTTATCGTCTTTAATAGCCAACCTTCTTTAATATTCAGCTCTTGAAGTATTGATACATTTGCTCTTTTCTTTATCCAAGATATTCTTAGAACTCGTCTATAACATTTATATTCAAGGACATTTATGTGCTGTTCAGCTTGTTTAGTAAATGTCCAGGTCTCACAAGCGTATGTTGCAATGGGAAACATTTTTGCTCTTAAAATCTAACTTTTGTAGTTCTAGCTTCCCCTCTCCACAATTTATTCAATTGTTTTAGTCTTTGAAGAGCAATTGATAGTCGTCGTTTAATTTCTTTCATTGTGTCACCGTTGTTGGTAATCAATGACCCAAGATATTCAAAATTTTCCACCACCTCCAATTTTTCCTCATTAACATATATTTCTTTCTCCATAGTAGTTTTATCTGTATGCATTATCTTTGTTTTTGCTATGTTAAGATATAAGTTGTGATTTTCACTACTCAATTGGGTTGAGGCTATTAGGTTTTCTATTCAATTCTGTGTTGTGGATAGCAATACTGTATCATCAGCATATCGAATCTCTGGTATTTAATGACCACCGATATTTAGGGCATCATATAGCCACTTGTTTATAACGTCTCTTACGGTTAGCGGGGTAGGGGTATCCCCTATCAAAAGAGATGTAAGACGCTTCCTTTCCTCCGTTAGTCTACGGGACACACTTTGGCAAGGTGGAGTACCCGTTTAGGTTCCCCCACCCCCCACCCCCAATCTGGGTTACGTGAAGCCATGGAAGCAGGTGGTGGATGGAGTGTGAGTACAGCCGACCGATTGTTGTTGGGCATGGTCTTGCACTCTGCGGCGACGGGCAGATGATCTCATCAGTAGAGACAATGGCTATGGCCACCGACTAGTACAGTCACTGCCCAGAAGGAAAGCAATGGCAAACTACCTTCTGCAAAACTTGCCAAGAAACCATAACAACCATGAAAGAAAACATACCGCAGAATACGTAAACATAATTATTAATGTGTAGTGAGAAATCAAGGCATTACTATCATGTTATTATGATGTTTTAAATATGCTTTAAGCAACTAGGGGAACGCATGCGCAGATGAATTGTATGATTTATTATTATAGGAGATATTTATGTTAAAGAAATTGAGGGAGGGGAAGGAGAAGAGGGACGGTTAGAAAGTAATGCACCATTTGCAGAGAGAGAGAGAGAGAGAGAGAGAGAGAGAGAGAGAGAGAGAGAGAGAGAGAGGGGGGGGGGGGGAGAGAGAGAGAACTGTTTAAAATTAATGAGCTTTACAACAATGAACATGTTAGCAAAAAGAGTCTGGGAGAACAGGAAGCTTACTGCCAAAACAAAAGTCCTCGTCAACCAAGCCTGTGTCCTTAGTACTCTTCTTTATGGCAGTGAAACCTGGACAACTTACTCACGCCAAGAGAAACGTTTAAACAGCTTTCATATATTCGGTGTCTGCAAAGAATTCTTGGTATTAAGTGGCAAGACAAAATCACAAATACTGAAGTATTGGAAAGATCAGGTTGTGTGACGGTTTATTCCATGCTCAGTCTTCGTAGACTTAGATGGATAGGACATGTTAGGAGGATGGATGATGGTAGAATACCAAAGGACATCTTTTTTGGTGAATTACAGATGGGTAGGAGATCTCAGGGTCGGCATCTACTACGATACAAAGATGTGTGTAGGCGGGACATGATTGATAAAAGCATAGATAATGCACATTGGGAACAAGTCGCCGCTGAATGTGTTGCATGGAGGGCAACTATCAGAAATGGAATAAAGACAAAGGAGAAAATAATTGCAGATAAAGCACACACAGAGCGTGAGAGACGTAAGATGGTGCACAATGGTGGAAATGACCATGTTTTCACATGCATCTACTGTGGGCAAACATTTGCAGCAAGAATTGGCCTTACCAGCCACACTCGCCACCGCCATGGGTCGTAGTTATTAAGCCTTTTGAAGCACAATGTACCAAACTATCGTCTGTCAAGACGGAAGGGTGCCAATGATATGAAATGCCTTTTTTTAATGTTATCAAAATTTGTGATGTGTGTGGTTAATTTCCTTTAAATTTTGTGCGGCCCTAGTAGGCCAGTAAAAAAATGTTTTCCCCGCAGAGGGGGAATTTTCCATTGGATAAGGAAAACCACGTTGCATTGAAAGTATAATCTTAAGATTTAAATGGGGACTGTGGAAGCTATTATTTGATTATGAAATGTAAGTAAGTAAAGATTAGAAATAGGTTTTGAAAGCAATCTGAAAGTCTTGTTCTTGAAAATATAAAATATAACTTTCAAATATACACTTTTAATTTCTAGATAATTAGCAGAGTAAATTTTCATTAGATAATATATTATATCTAAGAACCTGATTTCATTTTTTTAAATTCTAGTAATCTCCCTTATACTAATTAGTAGATGTTTATGTCCCTTACTGAAATCAAAGAAAATGGGACCATCAAAATGTGACATAGAAATTCATTCATTCATTCAGTAGCATGTCCTTTGCAGAACCTCGCTGCCATAACAACCTTCCTCTCTTCCCAGGCATATATCCTTCCATTATTGTTCTCTCCAAACTTTCGTGACGTTTCAAGTGACAAAAATATTTCAATTTTCTTTGTTTTATCGTCTTTAATAGCCAACCTTCTTTAATATTCAGCTCTTGAAGTATTGATACATTTGCTCTTTTCTTTATCCAAGATATTCTTAGAACTCGTCTATAACATTTATATTCAAGGACATTTATGTGCTGTTCAGCTTGTTTAGTAAATGTCCAGGTCTCACAAGCGTATGTTGCAATGGGAAACATTTTTGCTCTTAAAATCTAACTTTTGTAGTTCTAGCTTCCCCTCTCCACAATTTATTCAATTGTTTTAGTCTTTGAAGAGCAATTGATAGTCGTCGTTTAATTTCTTTCATTGTGTCACCGTTGTTGGTAATCAATGACCCAAGATATTCAAAATTTTCCACCACCTCCAATTTTTCCTCATTAACATATATTTCTTTCTCCATAGTAGTTTTATCTGTATGCATTATCTTTGTTTTTGCTATGTTAAGATATAAGTTGTGATTTTCACTACTCAATTGGGTTGAGGCTATTAGGTTTTCTATTCAATTCTGTGTTGTGGATAGCAATACTGTATCATCAGCATATCGAATCTCTGGTATTTAATGACCACCGATATTTAGGGCATCATATAGCCACTTGTTTATAACGTCTCTTACGGTTAGCGGGGTAGGGGTATCCCCTATCAAAAGAGATGTAAGACGCTTCCTTTCCTCCGTTAGTCTACGGGACACACTTTGGCAAGGTGGAGTACCCGTTTAGGTTCCCCCACCCCCCACCCCCAATCTGGGTTACGTGAAGCCATGGAAGCAGGTGGTGGATGGAGTGTGAGTACAGCCGACCGATTGTTGTTGGGCATGGTCTTGCACTCTGCGGCGACGGGCAGATGATCTCATCAGTAGAGACAATGGCTGTGGCCACCGACTAGTACAGTCACTGCCCAGAAGGAAAGCAATGGCAAACTACCTTCTGCAAAACTTGCCAAGAAACCATAACAACCATGAAAGAAAACATACCGCAGAATACGTAAACATAATTATTAATGTGTAGTGAGAAATCAAGGCATTACTATCATGTTATTATGATGTTTTAAATATGCTTTAAGCAACTAGGGGAACGCATGCGCAGATGAATTGTATGATTTATTATTATAGGAGATATTTATGTTAAAGAAATTGAGGGAGGGGAAGGAGAAGAGGGACGGTTAGAAAGTAATGCACCATTTGCAGAGAGAGAGAGAGAGAGAGAGAGAGAGAGAGAGAGAGAGAGAGAGAGAGAGAGAGAGAGAGAGAGAGAGGGGAGAGAGAGAGAACTGTTTAAAATTAATGAGCTTTACAACAATGAACATGTTAGCAAAAAGAGTCTGGGAGAACAGGAAGCTTACTGCCAAAACAAAAGTCCTCGTCAACCAAGCCTGTGTCCTTAGTACTCTTCTTTATGGCAGTGAAACCTGGACAACTTACTCACGCCAAGAGAAACGTTTAAACAGCTTTCATATATTCGGTGTCTGCAAAGAATTCTTGGTATTAAGTGGCAAGACAAAATCACAAATACTGAAGTATTGGAAAGATCAGGTTGTGTGACGGTTTATTCCATGCTCAGTCTTCGTAGACTTAGATGGATAGGACATGTTAGGAGGATGGATGATGGTAGAATACCAAAGGACATCTTTTTTGGTGAATTACAGATGGGTAGGAGATCTCAGGGTCGGCATCTACTACGATACAAAGATGTGTGTAGGCGGAACATGATTGATAAAAGCATAGATAATGCACATTGGGAGCAAGTCGCCGCTGAATGTGTTGCATGGAGGGCAACTATCAGAAATGGAATAAAGACAAAGGAGAAAATAATTGCAGATAAAGCACACACAGAGCGTGAGAGACGTAAGATGGTGCACAATGGTGGAAATGACCATGTTTTCACATGCATCTACTGTGGGCAAACATTTGCAGCAAGAATTGGCCTTACCAGCCACACTCGCCACCGCCATGGGTCGTAGTTATTAAGCCTTTTGAAGCACAATGTACCAAACTATCGTCTGTCAAGACGGAAGGGTGCCAATGATATGAAATGCCTTTTTTTAATGTTATCAAAATTTGTGATGTGTGTGGTTAATTTCCTTTAAATTTTGTGCGGCCCTAGTAGGCCAGTAAAAAAATGTTTTCCCCGCAGAGGGGGAATTTTCCATTGGATAAGGAAAACCACGTTGCATTGAAAGTATAATCTTAAGATTTAAATGGGGACTGTGGAAGCTATTATTTGATTATGAAATGTAAGTAAGTAAAGATTAGAAATAGGTTTTGAAAGCAATCTGAAAGTCTTGTTCTTGAAAATATAAAATATAACTTTCAAATATACACTTTTAATTTCTAGATAATTAGCAGAGTAAATTTTCATTAGATAATATATTATATCTAAGAACCTGATTTCATTTTTTTAAATTCTAGTAATCTCCCTTATACTAATTAGTAGATGTTTATGTCCCTTACTGAAATCAAAGAAAATGGGACCATCAAAATGTGACATAGAAATTCATTCATTCATTCAGTAGCATGTCCTTTGCAGAACCTCGCTGCCATAACAACCTTCCTCTCTTCCCAGGCATATATCCTTCCATTATTGTTCTCTCCAAACTTTCGTGACGTTTCAAGTGACAAAAATATTTCAATTTTCTTTGTTTTATCGTCTTTAATAGCCAACCTTCTTTAATATTCAGCTCTTGAAGTATTGATACATTTGCTCTTTTCTTTATCCAAGATATTCTTAGAACTCGTCTATAACATTTATATTCAAGGACATTTATGTGCTGTTCAGCTTGTTTAGTAAATGTCCAGGTCTCACAAGCGTATGTTGCAATGGGAAACATTTTTGCTCTTAAAATCTAACTTTTGTAGTTCTAGCTTCCCCTCTCCACAATTTATTCAATTGTTTTAGTCTTTGAAGAGCAATTGATAGTCGTCGTTTAATTTCTTTCATTGTGTCACCGTTGTTGGTAATCAATGACCCAAGATATTCAAAATTTTCCACCACCTCCAATTTTTCCTCATTAACATATATTTCTTTCTCCATAGTAGTTTTATCTGTATGCATTATCTTTGTTTTTGCTATGTTAAGATATAAGTTGTGATTTTCACTACTCAATTGGGTTGAGGCTATTAGGTTTTCTATTCAATTCTGTGTTGTGGATAGCAATACTGTATCATCAGCATATCGAATCTCTGGTATTTAATGACCACCGATATTTAGGGCATCATATAGCCACTTGTTTATAACGTCTCTTACGGTTAGCGGGGTAGGGGTATCCCCTATCAAAAGAGATGTAAGACGCTTCCTTTCCTCCGTTAGTCTACGGGACACACTTTGGCAAGGTGGAGTACCCGTTTAGGTTCCCCCACCCCCCACCCCCAATCTGGGTTACGTGAAGCCATGGAAGCAGGTGGTGGATGGAGTGTGAGTACAGCCGACCGATTGTTGTTGGGCATGGTCTTGCACTCTGCGGCGACGGGCAGATGATCTCATCAGTAGAGACAATGGCTGTGGCCACCGACTAGTACAGTCACTGCCCAGAAGGAAAGCAATGGCAAACTACCTTCTGCAAAACTTGCCAAGAAACCATAACAACCATGAAAGAAAACATACCGCAGAATACGTAAACATAATTATTAATGTGTAGTGAGAAATCAAGGCATTACTATCATGTTATTATGATGTTTTAAATATGCTTTAAGCAACTAGGGGAACGCATGCGCAGATGAATTGTATGATTTATTATTATAGGAGATATTTATGTTAAAGAAATTGAGGGAGGGGAAGGAGAAGAGGGACGGTTAGAAAGTAATGCACCATTTGCAGAGAGAGAGAGAGAGAGAGAGAGAGAGAGAGAGAGAGAGAGAGAGAGAGAGAGAGAGAGAGAGAGAGAGAGAGGGGAGAGAGAGAGAACTGTTTAAAATTAATGAGCTTTACAACAATGAACATGTTAGCAAAAAGAGTCTGGGAGAACAGGAAGCTTACTGCCAAAACAAAAGTCCTCGTCAACCAAGCCTGTGTCCTTAGTACTCTTCTTTATGGCAGTGAAACCTGGACAACTTACTCACGCCAAGAGAAACGTTTAAACAGCTTTCATATATTCGGTGTCTGCAAAGAATTCTTGGTATTAAGTGGCAAGACAAAATCACAAATACTGAAGTATTGGAAAGATCAGGTTGTGTGACGGTTTATTCCATGCTCAGTCTTCGTAGACTTAGATGGATAGGACATGTTAGGAGGATGGATGATGGTAGAATACCAAAGGACATCTTTTTTGGTGAATTACAGATGGGTAGGAGATCTCAGGGTCGGCATCTACTACGATACAAAGATGTGTGTAGGCGGGACATGATTGATAAAAGCATAGATAATGCACATTGGGAACAAGTCGCCGCTGAATGTGTTGCATGGAGGGCAACTATCAGAAATGGAATAAAGACAAAGGAGAAAATAATTGCAGATAAAGCACACACAGAGCGTGAGAGACGTAAGATGGTGCACAATGGTGGAAATGACCATGTTTTCACATGCATCTACTGTGGGCAAACATTTGCAGCAAGAATTGGCCTTACCAGTCACACTCGCCACCGCCATGGGTCGTAGTTATTAAGCCTTTTGAAGCACAATGTACCAAACTATCGTCTGTCAAGACGGAAGGGTGCCAATGATATGAAATGCCTTTTTTTAATGTTATCAAAATTTGTGATGTGTGTGGTTAATTTCCTTTAAATTTTGTGCGGCCCTAGTAGGCCAGTAAAAAAATGTTTTCCCCGCAGAGGGGGAATTTTCCATTGGATAAGGAAAACCACGTTGCATTGAAAGTATAATCTTAAGATTTAAATGGGGACTGTGGAAGCTATTATTTGATTATGAAATGTAAGTAAGTAAAGATTAGAAATAGGTTTTGAAAGCAATCTGAAAGTCTTGTTCTTGAAAATATAAAATATAACTTTCAAATATACACTTTTAATTTCTAGATAATTAGCAGAGTAAATTTTCATTAGATAATATATTATATCTAAGAACCTGATTTCATTTTTTTAAATTCTAGTAATCTCCCTTATACTAATTAGTAGATGTTTATGTCCCTTACTGAAATCAAAGAAAATGGGACCATCAAAATGTGACATAGAAATTCATTCATTCATTCAGTAGCATGTCCTTTGCAGAACCTCGCTGCCATAACAACCTTCCTCTCTTCCCAGGCATATATCCTTCCATTATTGTTCTCTCTAAACTTTCGTGACGTTTCAAGTGACAAAAATATTTCAATTTTCTTTGTTTTATCGTCTTTAATAGCCAACCTTCTTTAATATTCAGCTCTTGAAGTATTGATACATTTGCTCTTTTCTTTATCCAAGATATTCTTAGAACTCGTCTATAACATTTATATTCAAGGACATTTATGTGCTGTTCAGCTTGTTTAGTAAATGTCCAGGTCTCACAAGCGTATGTTGCAATGGGAAACATTTTTGCTCTTAAAATCTAACTTTTGTAGTTCTAGCTTCCCCTCTCCACAATTTATTCAATTGTTTTAGTCTTTGAAGAGCAATTGATAGTCGTCGTTTAATTTCTTTCATTGTGTCACCGTTGTTGGTAATCAATGACCCAAGATATTCAAAATTTTCCACCACCTCCAATTTTTCCTCATTAACATATATTTCTTTCTCCATAGTAGTTTTATCTGTATGCATTATCTTTGTTTTTGCTATGTTAAGATATAAGTTGTGATTTTCACTACTCAATTGGGTTGAGGCTATTAGGTTTTCTATTCAATTCTGTGTTGTGGATAGCAATACTGTATCATCAGCATATCGAATCTCTGGTATTTAATGACCACCGATATTTAGGGCATCATATAGCCACTTGTTTATAACGTCTCTTACGGTTAGCGGGGTAGGGGTATCCCCTATCAAAAGAGATGTAAGACGCTTCCTTTCCTCCGTTAGTCTACGAGACACACTTTGGCAAGGTGGAGTACCCGTTTAGGTTCCCCCACCCCCCCACCCCCAATCTGGGTTACGTGAAGCCATGGAAGCAGGTGGTGGATGGAGTGTGAGTACAGCCGACCGATTGTTGTTGGGCATGGTCTTGCACTCTGCGGCGACGGGCAGATGATCTCATCAGTAGAGACAATGGCTATGGCCACCGACTAGTACAGTCACTGCCCAGAAGGAAAGCAATGGCAAACTACCTTCTGCAAAACTTTCCAAGAAACCATAACAACCATGAAAGAAAACATCCCGCAGAATACGTAAACATAATTATTAATGTGTAGTGAGAAATCAAGGCATTACTATCATGTTATTATGATGTTTTAAATATGATTTAAGCAACTAGGGGAACGCATGCGCAGATGAATTGTATGATTTATTATTATAGGAGATATTTATGTTAAAGAAATTGAGGGAGGGGAAGGAGAAGAGGGACGGTTAGAAAGTAATGCACCATTTGCAGAGAGAGAGAGAGAGAGAGAGAGAGAGAGAGAGAGAGAGAGAGAGAGAGAGAGAGAGAGAGAGAGAGAGAGAGAGAGAGAACTGTTTAAAATTAATGAGCTTTACAACAATGAACATGTTAGCAAAAAGAGTCTGGGAGAACAGGAAGCTTACTGCCAAAACAAAAGTCCTCGTCAACCAAGCCTGTGTCCTTAGTACTCTTCTTTATGGCAGTGAAACCTGGACAACTTACTCACGCCAAGAGAAACGTTTAAACAGCTTTCATATATTCGGTGTCTGCAAAGAATTCTTGGTATTAAGTGGCAAGACAAAATCACAAATACTGAAGTATTGGAAAGATCAGGTTGTGTGACGGTTTATTCCATGCCCAGTCTTTGTAGACTTAGATGGATAGGACATGTTAGGAGGATGGATGATGGTAGAATACCAAAGGACATCTTTTTTGGTGAATTACAGATGGGTAGGAGATCTCAGGGTCGGCATCTACTACGATACAAAGATGTGTGTAGGCGGGACATGATTGATAAAAGCATAGATAATGCACATTGGGAACAAGTCGCCGCTGAATGTGTTGCATGGAGGGCAACTATCAGAAATGGAATAAAGACAAAGGAGAAAATAATTGCAGATAAAGCACACACAGAGCGTGAGAGACGTAAGATGGTGCACAATGGTGGAAATGACCATGTTTTCACATGCATCTACTGTGGGCAAACATTTGCAGCAAGAATTGGCCTTACCAGTCACACTCGCCACCGCCATGGGTCGTAGTTATTAAGCCTTTTGAAGCACAATGTACCAAACTATCGTCTGTCAAGACGGAAGGGTGCCAATGATATGAAATGCCTTTTTTTAATGTTATCAAAATTTGTGATGTGTGTGGTTAATTTCCTTTAAATTTTGTGCGGCCCTAGTAGGCCAGTAAAAAAATGTTTTCCCCGCAGAGGGGGAATTTTCCATTGGATAAGGAAAACCACGTTGCATTGAAAGTATAATCTTAAAATTTAAATGGGGACTGTGGAAGCTATTATTTGATTATGAAATGTAAGTAAGTAAAGATTAGAAATAGGTTTTGAAAGCAATCTGAAAGTCTTGTTCTTGAAAATATAAAATATAACTTTCAAATATACACTTTTAATTTCTAGATAATTAGCAGAGTAAATTTTCATTAGATAATATATTATATCTAAGAACCTGATTTCATTTTTTTAAATTCTAGTAATCTCCCTTATACTAATTAGTAGATGTTTATGTCCCTTACTGAAATCAAAGAAAATGGGACCATCAAAATGTGACATAGAAATTCATTCATTCATTCAGTAGCATGTCCTTTGCAGAACCTCGCTGCCATAACAACCTTCCTCTCTTCCCAGGCATATATCCTTCCATTATTGTTCTCTCCAAACTTTCGTGACGTTTCAAGTGACAAAAATATTTCAATTTTCTTTGTTTTATCGTCTTTAATAGCCAACCTTCTTTAATATTCAGCTCTTGAAGTATTGATACATTTGCTCTTTTCTTTATCCAAGATATTCTTAGAACTCGTCTATAACATTTATATTCAAGGACATTTATGTGCTGTTCAGCTTGTTTAGTAAATGTCCAGGTCTCACAAGCGTATGTTGCAATGGGAAACATTTTTGCTCTTAAAATCTAACTTTTGTAGTTCTAGCTTCCCCTCTCCACAATTTATTCAATTGTTTTAGTCTTTGAAGAGCAATTGATAGTCGTCGTTTAATTTCTTTCATTGTGTCACCGTTGTTGGTAATCAATGACCCAAGATATTCAAAATTTTCCACCACCTCCAATTTTTCCTCATTAACATATATTTCTTTCTCCATAGTAGTTTTATCTGTATGCATTATCTTTGTTTTTGCTATGTTAAGATATAAGTTGTGATTTTCACTACTCAATTGGGTTGAGGCTATTAGGTTTTCTATTCAATTCTGTGTTGTGGATAGCAATACTGTATCATCAGCATATCGAATCTCTGGTATTTAATGACCACCGATATTTAGGGCATCATATAGCCACTTGTTTATAACGTCTCTTACGGTTAGCGGGGTAGGGGTATCCCCTATCAAAAGAGATGTAAGACGCTTCCTTTCCTCCGTTAGTCTACGGGACACACTTTGGCAAGGTGGAGTACCCGTTTAGGTTCCCCCACCCCCCACCCCCAATCTGGGTTACGTGAAGCCATGGAAGCAGGTGGTGGATGGAGTGTGAGTACAGCCGACCGATTGTTGTTGGGCATGGTCTTGCACTCTGCGGCGACGGGCAGATGATCTCATCAGTAGAGACAATGGCTATGGCCACCGACTAGTACAGTCACTGCCCAGAAGGAAAGCAATGGCAAACTACCTTCTGCAAAACTTGCCAAGAAACCATAACAACCATGAAAGAAAACATACCGCAGAATACGTAAACATAATTATTAATGTGTAGTGAGAAATCAAGGCATTACTATCATGTTATTATGATGTTTTAAATATGCTTTAAGCAACTAGGGGAACGCATGCGCAGATGAATTGTATGATTTATTATTATAGGAGATATTTATGTTAAAGAAATTGAGGGAGGGGAAGGAGAAGAGGGACGGTTAGAAAGTAATGCACCATTTGCAGAGAGAGAGAGAGAGAGAGAGAGAGAGAGAGAGAGAGAGAGAGAGAGAGAGAGAGAGAGAGAGGGAGAGAGAGAGAGAGAGAACTGTTTAAAATTAATGAGCTTTACAACAATGAACATGTTAGCAAAAAGAGTCTGGGAGAACAGGAAGCTTACTGCCAAAACAAAAGTCCTCGTCAACCAAGCCTGTGTCCTTAGTACTCTTCTTTATGGCAGTGAAACCTGGACAACTTACTCACGCCAAGAGAAACGTTTAAACAGCTTTCATATATTCGGTGTCTGCAAAGAATTCTTGGTATTAAGTGGCAAGACAAAATCACAAATACTGAAGTATTGGAAAGATCAGGTTGTGTGACGGTTTATTCCATGCTCAGTCTTCGTAGACTTAGATGGATAGGACATGTTAGGAGGATGGATGATGGTAGAATACCAAAGGACATCTTTTTTGGTGAATTACAGATGGGTAGGAGATCTCAGGGTCGGCATCTACTACGATACAAAGATGTGTGTAGGCGGGACATGATTGATAAAAGCATAGATAATGCACATTGGGAACAAGTCGCCGCTGAATGTGTTGCATGGAGGGCAACTATCAGAAATGGAATAAAGACAAAGGAGAAAATAATTGCAGATAAAGCACACACAGAGCGTGAGAGACGTAAGATGGTGCACAATGGTGGAAATGACCATGTTTTCACATGCATCTACTGTGGGCAAACATTTGCAGCAAGAATTGGCCTTACCAGCCACACTCGCCACCGCCATGGGTCGCCTTTTGAAGCACAATGTACCAAACTATCGTCTGTCAAGACGGAAGGGTGCCAATGATATGAAATGCCTTTTTTTAATGTTATCAAAATTTGTGATGTGTGTGGTTAATTTCCTTTAAATTTTGTGCGGCCCTAGTAGGCCAGTAAAAAAATGTTTTCCCCGCAGAGGGGGAATTTTCCATTGGATAAGGAAAACCACGTTGCATTGAAAGTATAATCTTAAGATTTAAATGGGGACTGTGGAAGCTATTATTTGATTATGAAATGTAAGTAAGTAAAGATTAGAAATAGGTTTTGAAAGCAATCTGAAAGTCTTGTTCTTGAAAATATAAAATATAACTTTCAAATATACACTTTTAATTTCTAGATAATTAGCAGAGTAAATTTTCATTAGATAATATATTATATCTAAGAACCTGATTTCATTTTTTTAAATTCTAGTAATCTCCCTTATACTAATTAGTAGATGTTTATGTCCCTTACTGAAATCAAAGAAAATGGGACCATCAAAATGTGACATAGAAATTCATTCATTCATTCAGTAGCATGTCCTTTGCAGAACCTCGCTGCCATAACAACCTTCCTCTCTTCCCAGGCATATATCCTTCCATTATTGTTCTCTCCAAACTTTCGTGACGTTTCAAGTGACAAAAATATTTCAATTTTCTTTGTTTTATCGTCTTTAATAGCCAACCTTCTTTAATATTCAGCTCTTGAAGTATTGATACATTTGCTCTTTTCTTTATCCAAGATATTCTTAGAACTCGTCTATAACATTTATATTCAAGGACATTTATGTGCTGTTCAGCTTGTCTAGTAAATGTCCAGGTCTCACAAGCGTATGTTGCAATGGGAAACATTTTTGCTCTTAAAATCTAACTTTTGTAGTTCTAGCTTCCCCTCTCCACAATTTATTCAATTGTTTTAGTCTTTGAAGAGCAATTGATAGTCGTCGTTTAATTTCTTTCATTGTGTCACCGTTGTTGGTAATCAATGACCCAAGATATTCAAAATTTTCCACCACCTCCAATTTTTCCTCATTAACATATATTTCTTTCTCCATAGTAGTTTTATCTGTATGCATTATCTTTGTTTTTGCTATGTTAAGATATAAGTTGTGATTTTCACTACTCAATTGGGTTGAGGCTATTAGGTTTTCTATTCAATTCTGTGTTGTGGATAGCAATACTGTATCATCAGCATATCGAATCTCTGGTATTTAATGACCACCGATATTTAGGGGATCATATAGCCACTTGTTTATAACGTCTCTTACGGTTAGCGGGGTAGGGGTATCCCCTATCAAAAGAGATGTAAGACGCTTCCTTTCCTCCGTTAGTCTACGGGACACACTTTGGCAAGGTGGAGTACCCGTTTAGGTTCCCCCACCCCCCCCCCCCCACCCCCAATCTGGGTTACGTGAAGCCATGGAAGCAGGTGGTGGATGGAGTGTGAGTACAGCCGACCGATTGTTGTTGGGCATGGTCTTGCACTCTGCGGCGACGGGCAGATGATCTCATCAGTAGAGACAATGGCTATGGCCACCGACTAGTACAGTCACTGCCCAGAAGGAAAGCAATGGCAAACTACCTTCTGCAAAACTTTCCAAGAAACCATAACAACCATGAAAGAAAACATCCCGCAGAATACGTAAACATAATTATTAATGTGTAGTGAGAAATCAAGGCATTACTATCATGTTATTATGATGTTTTAAATATGCTTTAAGCAACTAGGGGAACGCATGCGCAGATGAATTGTATGATTTATTATTATAGGAGATATTTATGTTAAAGAAATTGAGGGAGGGGAAGGAGAAGAGGGACGGTTAGAAAGTAATGCACCATTTGCAGAGAGAGAGAGAGAGAGAGAGAGAGAGAGAGAGAGAGAGAGAGAGAGAGAGAGAGAGAGAGAGAGAGAGAGAGAGAGAGAACTGTTTAAAATTAATGAGCTTTACAACAATGAACATGTTAGCAAAAAGAGTCTGGGAGAACAGGAAGCTTACTGCCAAAACAAAAGTCCTCGTCAACCAAGCCTGTGTCCTTAGTACTCTTCTTTATGGCAGTGAAACCTGGACAACTTACTCACGCCAAGAGAAACGTTTAAACAGCTTTCATATATTCGGTGTCTGCAAAGAATTCTTGGTATTAAGTGGCAAGACAAAATCACAAATACTGAAGTATTGGAAAGATCAGGTTGTGTGACGGTTTATTCCATGCTCAGTCTTTGTAGACTTAGATGGATAGGACATGTTAGGAGGATGGATGATGGTAGAATACCAAAGGACATCTTTTTTGGTGAATTACAGATGGGTAGGAGATCTCAGGGTCGGCATCTACTACGATACAAAGATGTGTGTAGGCGGGACATGATTGATAAAAGCATAGATAATGCACATTGGGAACAAGTCGCCGCTGAATGTGTTGCATGGAGGGCAACTATCAGAAATGGAATAAAGACAAAGGAGAAAATAATTGCAGATAAAGCACACACAGAGCGTGAGAGACGTAAGATGGTGCACAATGGTGGAAATGACCATGTTTTCACATGCATCTACTGTGGGCAAACATTTGCAGCAAGAATTGGCCATACCAGCCACACTCGCCATCGCCATGGGTCGTAGTTATTAAGCCTTTTGAAGCACAATGTACCAAACTATCGTCTGTCAAGACGGAAGGGTGCCAATGATATGAAATGCCTTTTTTTAATGTTATCAAAATTTGTGATGTGTGTGGTTAATTTCCTTTAAATTTTAAAAAAATGTTTTCCCCGCAGAGGGGGAATTTTCCATTGGATAAGGAAAACCACGTTGCATTGAAAGTATAATCTTAAAATTTAAATGGGGACTGTGGAAGCTATTATTTGATTATGAAATGTAAGTAAGTAAAGATTAGAAATAGGTTTTGAAAGCAATCTGAAAGTCTTGTTCTTGAAAATATAAAATATAACTTTCAAATATACACTTTTAATGTCTAGATAATTAGCAGAGTAAATTTTCATTAGATAATATATTATATCTAAGAACCTGATTTCATTTTTTTAAATTCTAGTAATCTCCCTTATACTAATTAGTAGATGTTTATGTCCCTTACTGAAATCAAAGAAAATGGGACCATCAAAATGTGACATAGAAATTCATTCATTCATTCAGTAGCATGTCCTTTGCAGAACCTCGCTGCCATAACAACCTTCCTCTCTTCCCAGGCATATATCCTTCCATTATTGTTCTCTCCAAACTTTCGTGACGTTTCAAGTGACAAAAATATTTCAATTTTCTTTGTTTTATCGTCTTTAATAGCCAACCTTCTTTAATATTCAGCTCTTGAAGTATTGATACATTTGCTCTTTTCTTTATCCAAGATATTCTTAGAACTCGTCTATAACATTTATATTCAAGGACATTTATGTGCTGTTCAGCTTGTTTAGTAAATGTCCAGGTCTCACAAGCGTATGTTGCAATGGGAAACATTTTTGCTCTTAAAATCTAACTTTTGTAGTTCTAGCTTCCCCTCTCCACAATTTATTCAATTGTTTTAGTCTTTGAAGAGCAATTGATAGTCGTCGTTTAATTTCTTTCATTGTGTCACCGTTGTTGGTAATCAATGACCCAAGATATTCAAAATTTTCCACCACCTCCAATTTTTCCTCATTAACATATATTTCTTTCTCCATAGTAGTTTTATCTGTATGCATTATCTTTGTTTTTGCTATGTTAAGATATAAGTTGTGATTTTCACTACTCAATTGGGTTGAGGCTATTAGGTTTTCTATTCAATTCTGTGTTGTGGATAGCAATACTGTATCATCAGCATATCGAATCTCTGGTATTTAATGACCACCGATATTTA
>OY992876.1:18018936-18196436 GCA_963921405.1 Cepaea hortensis
ATATTTAGGGCATCATATAGCCACTTGTTTTATAACGTCTCTTACGGTTAGCGGGGTAGGGGTATCCCCTATCAAAAGAGATGTAAGACGCTTCCTTTCCTCCGTTAGTCTACGGGACACACTTTGGCAAGGTGGAGTACCCGTTTAGGTTCCCCCACCCCCACCCCCAATCTGGGTTACGTGAAGCCATGGAAGCAGGTGGTGGATGGAGTGTGAGTACAGCCGACCGATTGTTGTTGGGCATGGTCTTGCACTCTGTGGCGACGGGCAGATGATCTCATCAGTAGAGACAATGGCTATGGCCACCGACTAGTACAGTCACTGCCCAGAAGGAAAGCAATGGCAACTACCTTCTGCAAAACTTTCCAAGAAACCATAACAACCATGAAAGAAAACATCCCGCAGAATACGTAAACATAATTATTAATGTGTAGTGAGAAATCAAGGCATTACTATCATGTTATTATGATGTTTTAAATATGCTTTAAGCAACTAGGGGAACGCATGCGCAGATGAATTGTATGATTTATTATTATAGGAGATATTTATGTTAAAGAAATTGAGGGAGGGGAAGGAGAAGAGGGACGGTTAGAAAGTAATGCACCATTTGCAGAGAGAGAGAGAGAGAGAGAGAGAGAGAGAGAGAGAGAGAGAGAGAGAGAGAGAGAGAGAGAGAGAGAGAGAGAGAGAGAGAGAGAGAGAGAGAGAGAACTGTTTAAAATTAATGAGCTTTACAACAATGAACATGTTAGCAAAAAGAGTCTGGGAGAACAGGAAGCTTACTGCCAAAACAAAAGTCCTCGTCAACCAAGCCTGTGTCCTTAGTACTCTTCTTTATGGCAGTGAAACCTGGACAACTTACTCACGCCAAGAGAAACGTTTAAACAGCTTTCATATATTCGGTGTCTGCAAAGAATTCTTGGTATTAAGTGGCAAGACAAAATCACAAATACTGAAGTATTGGAAAGATCAGGTTGTGTGACGGTTTATTCCATGCTCAGTCTTCGTAGACTTAGATGGATAGGACATGTTAGGGAGGATGGATGATGGTAGAATACCAAAGGACATCTTTTTTGGTGAATTACAGATGGGTAGGAGATCTCAGGGTCGGCATCTACTTACGATACAAAGATGTGTGTAGGCGGGACATGATTGATAAAAGCATAGATAATGCACATTGGGAACAAGTCGCCGCTGAATGTGTTGCATGGAGGGCAACTATCAGAAATGGAATAAAGACAAAGGAGAAAATAATTGCAGATAAAGCACACACAGAGCGTGAGAGACGTAAGATGGTGCACAATGGTGGAAATGACCATGTTTTCACATGCATCTACTGTGGGCAAACATTTGCAGCAAGAATTGGCCTTACCAGCCACACTCGCCACCGCCATGGGTCGTAGTTATTAAGCCTTTTGAAGCACAATGTACCAAACTATCGTCTGTCAAGACGGAAGGGTGCCAATGATATGAAATGCCTTTTTTAATGTTATCAAAAATTTGTGATGTGTGTGGTTAATTTCCTTTAAATTTTGTGCGGCCCTAGTAGGCCAGTAAAAAAATGTTTTCCCCGCAGAGGGGGAATTTCCATTGGATAAGGAAAACCACGTTGCATTTGAAAGTATAATCTTAAAATTTAAATGGGGACTGTGGAAGCTATTATTTGATTATGAAATGTAAGTAAGTAAAGATTAGAAATAGGTTTTGAAAGCAATCTGAAAGTCTTGTTCTTGAAAATATAAAATATAACTTTCAAATATACACTTTTAATTTCTAGATAATTAGCAGAGTAAATTTTCATTAGATAATATATTATATCTAAGAACCTGATTTCATTTTTTTAAATTCTAGTAATCTCCCTTATACTAATTAGTAGATGTTTATGTCCCTTACTGAAATCAAAGAAAATGGGACCATCAAAATGTGACATAGAAATTCATTCATTCATTCAGTAGCATGTCCTTTGCAGAACCTCGCTGCCATAACAACCTTCCTCTCTTCCCAGGCATATATCCTTCCATTATTGTTCTCTCCAAACTTTCGTGACGTTTCAAGTGACAAAAATATTTCAATTTTCTTTGTTTTATCGTCTTTAATAGCCAACCTTCTTTAATATTCAGCTCTTGAAGTATTGATACATTTGCTCTTCTCTTTATCCAAGATATTCTTAGAACTCGTCTATAACATTTATATTCAAGGACATTTATGTGCTGTTCAGCTTGTTTAGTAAATGTCCAGGTCTCACAAGCGTATGTGCAATGGGAAACATTTTTGCTCTTAAAATCTAACTTTTGTAGTTCTAGCTTCCCCTCTCCACAATTTATTCAATTGTTTTAGTCTTTGAAGAGCAATTGATAGTCGTCGTTTAATTTCTTTCATTGTGTCACCGTTGTTGGTAATCAATGACCCAAGATATTCAAAATTTTCCACCACCTCCAATTTTTCCTCATTAACATATATTTCTTTCTCCATAGTAGTTTTATCTGTATGCATTATCTTTGTTTTTGCTATGTTAAGATATAAGTTGTGATTTTCACTACTCAATTGGGTTGAGGCTATTAGGTTTTCTATTCAATTCTGTGTTGTGGATAGCAATACTGTATCATCAGCATATCGAATCTCTGGTATTTAATGACCACCGATATTTAGGGCATCATATAGCCACTTGTTTATAACGTCTCTTACGGTTAGCGGGGTAGGGGTATCCCCTATCAAAAGAGATGTAAGACGCTTCCTTTCCTCCGTTAGTCCTACGGGACACACTTTGGCAAGGTGGAGTACCCGTTTAGGTTCCCCCACCCCCCCCCCCACCCCCAATCTGGGTTACGTGAAGCCATGGAAGCAGGTGGTGGATGGAGTGTGAGTACAGCCGACCGATTGTTGTTGGGCATGGTCTTGCACTCTGCGGCGACGGGCAGATGATCTCATCAGTAGAGACAATGGCTATGGCCACCGACTAGTACAGTCACTGCCCAGAAGGAAAGCAATGGCAAACTACCTTCTGCAAAACTTTCCAAGAAACCATAACAACCATGAAAGAAAACATCCCGCAGAATACGTAAACATAATTATTAATGTGTAGTGAGAAATCAAGGCATTACTATCATGTTATTATGATGTTTTAAAATATGCTTTAAGCAACTAGGGGAACGCATGCGCAGATGAATTGTATGATTTATTATTATAGGAGATATTTATGTTAAAGAAATTGAGGGAGGGGAAGGAGAAGAGGGACGGTTAGAAAGTAATGCACCATTTGCAGAGAGAGAGAGAGAGAGAGAGAGGAGAGAGAGAGAGAGAGAGAGAGAGAGAGAGAGAGAGAGAGAGAGAGAGAGAGAGAGAGAGAGAGAGAGAGAACTGTTTAAAATTAATGAGCTTTACAACAATGAACATGTTAGCAAAAAGAGTCTGGGAGAACAGGAAGCTTACTGCCAAAACAAAAGTCCTCGTCAACCAAGCCTGTGTCCTTAGTACTCTTCTTTATGGCAGTGAAACCTGGACAACTTACTCACGCCAAGAGAAACGTTTAAACAGCTTTCATATATTCGGTGTCTGCAAAGAATTCTTGGTATTAAGTGGCAAGACAAAATCACAAATACTGAAGTATTGGAAAGATCAGGTTGTGTGACGGTTTATTTCCATGCTCAGTCTTCGTAGACTTAGATGGATAGGACATGTTAGGAGGATGGATGATGGTAGAATACCAAAGGACATCTTTTTTGGTGAATTACAGATGGGTAGGAGATCTCAGGGTCGGCATCTACTACGATACAAAGATGTGTGTAGGCGGGACATGATTGATAAAAGCATAGATAATGCACATTGGGAACAAGTCGCCGCTGAATGTGTTGCATGGAGGGCAACTATCAGAAATGGAATAAAGACAAAGGAGAAAATAATTGCAGATAAAGCACACACAGAGCGTGAGAGACGTAAGATGGTGCACAATGGTGGAAATGACCATGTTTTCACATGCATCTACTGTGGGCAAACATTTGCAGCAAGAATTGGCCTTACCAGTCACACTCGCCACCGCCATGGGTCGTAGTTATTAAGCCTTTTGAAGCACAATGTACCAAACTATCGTCTGTCAGACGGAAGGGGTGCCAATGATATGAAATGCCTTTTTTTAATGTTATCAAAATTTGTGATGTGTGTGGTTAATTTCCTTTAAATTTTGTGCGGCCCTAGTAGGCCAGTAAAAAAATGTTTTCCCCGCAGAGGGGGAATTTTCCATTGGATAAGGAAAACCACGTTGCATTGAAAGTATAATCTTAAGATTTAAATGGGGACTGTGGAAGCTATTATTTGATTATGAAATGTAAGTAAGTAAAGATTAGAAATAGGTTTGAAAGCAATCTGAAAGTCTTGTTCTTGAAAATATAAAATATAACTTTCAAATATACACTTTTAATTTCTAGATAATTAGCAGAGTAAATTTTCATTAGATAATATATTATATCTAAGAACCTGATTTCATTTTTTTTAAAATCTAGTAATCTCCCTTATACTAATTAGTAGATGTTTATGTCCCTTACTGTAAATCAAAGAAAATGGGACCATCAAAATGTGACATAGAAATTCATTCATTCATTCAGTAGCATGTCCTTTGCAGAACCTCGCTGCCATAACAACCTTCCTCTCTTCCCAGGCATATATCCTTCCATTATTGTTCTCTCCAAACTTTCGTGACGTTTCAAGTGACAAAAATATTTCAATTTTCTTTGTTTTATCGTCTTTAATAGCCAACCTTCTTTAATATTCAGCTCTTGAAGTATTGATACATTTGCTCTTTTCTTTATCCAAGATATTCTTAGAACTCGTCTATAACATTTTATATTCAAGGACATTTATGTGCTGTTCAGCTTGTTTAGTAAATTTCCAGGTCTCACAAGCGTATGTTGCAATGGGAAACATTTTGCTCTTAAAATCTAACTTTTGTAGTTCAGCTTCCCCTCTCCACAATTTATTCAATTGTTTTAGTCTTTGAAGAGCAATTGATAGTCGTCGTTTAATTTCTTTCATTGTGTCACCGTTGTTGGTAATCAATGACCCAAGATATTCAAAATTTTCCACCACCTCCAATTTTTCCTCATTAACATATATTCTTTCTCCATAGTAGTTTTATCTGTATGCATTATCTTTGTTTTTTGCTATGTTAAGATATAAGTTGTGATTTTCACTACTCAATTGGGTTGAGGCTATTAGGTTTTCTATTCAATTCTGTGTTGTGGATAGCAATACTGTATCATCAGCATATCGAATCTCTGGTATTTAATGACCACCGATATTTAGGGCATCATATAGCCACTTGTTTATAACGTCTCTTACGGTTAGCGGGGTAGGGGTATCCCCTATCAAAAAGAGATGTAAGACGCTTCCTTTCCTCCGTTAGTCTACGGGACACACTTTGGCAAGGTGGAGTACCCGTTTAGGTTTCCCCCCCCCCCCACCCCCAATCTGGGTTACGTGAAGCCATGGAAGCAGGTGGTGGATGGAGTGTGAGTACAGCCGACCGATTGTTGTTGGGCATGGTCTTGCACTCTGCGGCGACGGGCAGATGATCTCATCAGTAGAGACAATGGCTATGGCCACCGACTAGTACAGTCACTGCCCAGAAGGAAAGCAATGGCAAACTACCTTCTGCAAAACTTTCCAAGAAACCATAACAACCATGAAAGAAAACATCCCGCAGAATACGTAAACATAATTATTAATGTGTAGTGAGAAATCAAGGCATTACTATCATGTTATTATGATGTTTTAAATATGCTTTAAGCAACTAGGGGAACGCATGCGCAGATGAATTGTATGATTTATTATTATAGGAGATATTTATGTTAAAGAAATTGGAGGAGGGGAAGGAGAAGAGGGACGGTTAGAAAGTAATGCACCATTTGCAGAGAGAGAGAGAGAGAGAGAGAGAGAGAGAGAGAGAGAGAGAGAGAGAGAGAGAGAGAGAGAGAGAGAGAGAGAGAGAGAACTGTTTAAAATTAATGAGCTTTACAACAATGAACATGTTAGCAAAAAGAGTCTGGGAGAACAGGAAGCTTACTGCCAAAACAAAAGTCCTCGTCAACCAAGCCTGTGTCCTTAGTACTCTTCTTTATGGCAGTGAAACCTGGACAACTTACTCACGCCAAGAGAAACGTTTAAACAGCTTTCATATATTCGGTGTCTGCAAAGAATTCTTGGTATTAAGTGGCAAGACAAAATCACAAATACTGAAGTATTGGAAAGATCAGGTTGTGTGACGGTTTATTCCATGCTCAGTCTTTGTAGACTTAGATGGATAGGACATGTTAGGAGGATGGATGATGGTAGAATACCAAAGGACATCTTTTTTGGTGAATTACAGATGGGTAGGAGATCTCAGGGTCGGCATCTACTACGATACAAAGATGTGTGTAGGCGGGACATGATTGATAAAAGCATAGATAATGCACATTGGGAACAAGTCGCCGCTGAATGTGTTGCATGGAGGGCAACTATCAGAAATGGAATAAAGACAAAGGAGAAAATAATTGCAGATAAAGCACACACAGAGCGTGAGAGACGTAAGATGGTGCACAATGGTGGAAATGACCATGTTTTCACATGCATCTACTGTGGGCAAACATTTGCAGCAAGAATTGGCCTTACCAGCCACACTCGCCATCGCCATGGGTCGTAGTTATTAAGCCTTTTGAAGAACAATGTACCAAACTATCGTCTGTCAAGACGGAAGGGTGCCAATGATATGAAATGCCTTTTTTTAATGTTATCAAAATTTGTGATGTGTGTGGTTAATTTCCTTTAAATTTTGTGCGGCCCTAGTAGGCCAGTAAAAAAATGTTTTCCCCGCAGAGGGGGAATTTTCCATTGGATAAGGAAAACCACGTTGCATTGAAAGTATAATCTTAAAATTTAAATGGGGACTGTGGAAGCTATTATTTGATTATGAAATGTAAGTAAGTAAAGATTAGAAATAGGTTTTGAAAGCAATCTGAAAGTCTTGTTCTTGAAAATATAAAATATAACTTTCAAATATACACTTTTCATTAGATAATATATTATATCTAAGAACCTGATTTCATTTTTTTAAATTCTAGTAATCTCCCTTATACTAATTAGTAGATGTTTATGTCCCTTACTGAAATCAAAGAAAATGGGACCATCAAAATGTGACATAGAAATTCATTCATTCATTCAGTAGCATGTCCTTTGCAGAACCTCGCTGCCATAACAACCTTCCTCTCTTCCCAGGCATATATCCTTCCATTATTGTTCTCTCCAAACTTTCGTGACGTTTCAAGTGACAAAAATATTTCAATTTTCTTTGTTTTATCGTCTTTAATAGCCAACCTTCTTTAATATTCAGCTCTTGAAGTATTGATACATTTGCTCTTTTCTTTATCCAAGATATTCTTAGAACTCGTCTATAACATTTATATTCAAGGACATTTATGTGCTGTTCAGCTTGTTTAGTAAATGTCCAGGTCTCACAAGCGTATGTTGCAATGGGAAACATTTTTGCTCTTAAAATCTAACTTTTGTAGTTCTAGCTTCCCCTCTCCACAATTTATTCAATTGTTTTAGTCTTTGAAGAGCAATTGATAGTCGTCGTTTAATTTCTTTCATTGTGTCACCGTTGTTGGTAATCAATGACCCAAGATATTCAAAATTTTCCACCACCTCCAATTTTTCCTCATTAACATATATTTCTTTCTCCATAGTAGTTTTATCTGTATGCATTATCTTTGTTTTTGCTATGTTAAGATATAAGTTGTGATTTTCACTACTCAATTGGGTTGAGGCTATTAGGTTTTCTATTCAATTCTGTGTTGTGGATAGCAATACTGTATCATCAGCATATCGAATCTCTGGTATTTAATGACCACCGATATTTAGGGCATCATATAGCCACTTGTTTATAACGTCTCTTACGGTTAGCGGGGTAGGGGTATCCCCTATCAAAAGAGATGTAAGACGCTTCCTTTCCTCCGTTAGTCTACGGGACACACTTTGGCAAGGTGGAGTACCCGTTTAGGTTCCCCCACCCCCCACCCCCAATCTGGGTTACGTGAAGCCATGGAAGCAGGTGGTGGATGGAGTGTGAGTACAGCCGACCGATTGTTGTTGGGCATGGTCTTGCACTCTGCGGCGACGGGCAGATGATCTCATCAGTAGAGGCAATGGCTGTGGCCACCGACTAGTACAGTCACTGCCCAGAAGGAAAGCAATGGCAAACTACCTTCTGCAAAACTTGCCAAGAAACCATAACAACCATGAAAGAAAACATACCGCAGAATACGTAAACATAATTATTAATGTGTAGTGAGAAATCAAGGCATTACTATCATGTTATTATGATGTTTTAAATATACTTTAAGCAACTAGGGGAACGCATGCGCAGATGAATTGTATGATTTATTATTATAGGAGATATTTATGTTAAAGAAATTGAGGGAGGGGAAGGAGAAGAGGGACGGTTAGAAAGTAATGCACCATTTGCAGAGAGAGAGAGAGAGAGGAGAGAGAGAGAGAGAGAGAGAGAGAGAGAGAGAGAGAGAGAGAGAGAGAGAGAGAGAGAGAGAGAGAGAGAGAGAACTGTTTAAAATTAATGAGCTTTACAACAATGAACATGTTAGCAAAAAGAGTCTGGGAGAACAGGAAGCTTACTGCCAAAACAAAAGTCCTCGTCAACCAAGCCTGTGTCCTTAGTACTCTTCTTTATGGCAGTGAAACCTGGACAACTTACTCACGCCAAGAGAAACGTTTAAGCAGCTTTCATATATTCGGTGTCTGCAAAGAATTCTTGGTATTAAGTGGCAAGACAAAATCACAAATACTGAAGTATTGGAAAGATCAGGTTGTGTGACGGTTTATTCCATGCTCAGTCTTCGTAGACTTAGATGGATAGGACATGTTAGGAGGATGGATGATGGTAGAATACCAAAGGACATCTTTTTTGGTGAATTACAGATGGGTAGGAGATCTCAGGGTCGGCATCTACTACGATACAAAGATGTGTGTAGGCGGGACATGATTGATAAAAGCATAGATAATGCACATTGGGAGCAAGTCGCCGCTGAATGTGTTTCATGGAGGGCAACTATCAGAAATGGAATAAAGACAAAGGAGAAAATAATTGCAGATAAAGCACACACAGAGCGTGAGAGACGTAAGATGGTGCACAATGGTGGAAATGACCATGTTTTCACATGCATCTACTGTGGGCAAACATTTGCAGCAAGAATTGGCCTTACCAGCCACACTCGCCACCGCCATGGGTCGTAGTTATTAAGCCTTTTGAAGCACAATGTACCAAACTATCGTCTGTTAAGACGGAAGGGTGCCAATGATATGACATGCCTTTTTTAATGTTATCAATATTTGTGATGTGTGTGGTTAATTTCCTTTAAATTTTGTGCGGCCCTAGTAGGCCAGTAAAAAAATGTTTTCCCCGCATAGGGGGAATTTTCCATTGGATAAAAACAGACACGTTGCTTTGAAAGTATAATCTTAATATTTAAATGGGGACTGTGGAAGCTGTTATTTGATTATGAAATGTAAGTAAGTAAAGATTAGAAATAGGTTTTGAAAGCAATCTGAAAGTCTTGTTCTTGAAAATATAAAATATAACTTTCAAATATACACTTTTAATTTCTAGATAATTAGCAGAGTAAATTTTCATTAGATAATATATTATATCTAAGAGCCTGATTTCATTTTTTTAAATTCTAGTAATCTCCCTTATACTAATTAGTAGATGTTTATGTCCCTTACTGAAATCAAAGAAAATGGGACCATCAAAATGTGACATAGAAATTCATTCATTCATTCAGTAGCATGTCCTTTGCAGAACCTCGCTGCCATAACAACCTTCCTCTCTTCCCAGGCATATATCCTTCCATTATTGTTCTCTCCAAACTTTCGTGACGTTTCAAGTGACAAAAATATTTCAATTTTCTTTGTTTTATCGTCTTTAATAGCCAACCTTCTTTAATATTCAGCTCTTGAAGTATTGATGTATTTGCTCTTTTCTTTATCCAAGATATTCTTAGAACTCGTCTATAACATTTATATTCAAGGACATTTATGTGCTGTTCAGCTTGTTTAGTAAATGTCCAGGTCTCACAAGCGTATGTTGCAATGGGAAACATTTTTGCTCTTAAAATCTAACTTTTGTAGTTCTAGCTTCCCCTCTCCACAATTTATTCAATTGTTTTAGTCTTTGAAGAGCAATTGATAGTCGTCGTTTAATTTCTTTCATTGTGTCACCGTTGTTGGTAATCAATGACCCAAGATATTCAAAATTTTCCACCACCTCCAATTTTTCCTCATTAACATATATTTCTTTCTCCATAGTAGTTTTATCTGAATGCATTATCTTTGTTTTTGCTATGTTAAGATATAAGTTGTGATTTTCACTACTCAATTGGGTTGAGGCTATTAGGTTTTCTATTCAATTCTGTGTTGTGGATAGCAATACTGTATCATCAGCATATCGAATCTCTGGTATTTAATGACCACCGATATTTAGGGCATCATATAGCCACTTGTTTATAACGTCTCTTACGGTTAGCGGGGTAGGGGTATCCCCTATCAAAAGAGATGTAAGACGCTTCCTTTCCTCCGTTAGTCTACGGGACACACTTTGGCAAGGTGGAGTACCCGTTTAGGTTCCCCCACCCCCCACCCCCAATCTGGGTTACGTGAAGCCATGGAAGCAGGTGGTGGATGGAGTGTGAGTACAGCCGACCGATTGTTGTTGGTTATGGTCTTGCACTCTGCGGCGACGGGCAGATGATCTCATCAGTAGAGACAATGTCTATGGCCACCGACTAGTAAGTCACTGCCCAGAAGGAAAGCAATGGCAAACTACCTTCTGCAAAACTTGCCAAGAAATCATAACAACCATGAAAGAAAACATCCCGCAGAATACGTAAACATAATTATTAATGTGTAGTGAGAAATCAAGGCATTACTATCATGTTATTATGATGTTTTAAATATGCTTTAAGCAACTAGTGGAACGCATGCGCAGTTGAATTGTATGATTTATTATTATAGGAGATATTTATGTTAAAGAAATTGAGGGAGGGGAAGGGGAAGGGGAAGGGGGACGGTGAGAAAGCAATGCACCATTTGCAGAGAGAGAGAGAGAGAGAGAGAGAGAGAGAGAGAGAGAGAGAGAGAGAGAGAGAGAGAGAGAGAGAGAAAGAAAGTGAGAGAGATAGAGAGAGAGAGAGAGAGAGAGAGAGAGAGAGAGAGAGAGAGAGAGAGAGAGAGAGAGAGAGAGAGAGAGAGAGAGACTATTTGTTTAAAATTAATGAGCTTTACAACAATGAACATGTTAGCAAAAAGGGTCTGGGAGAACAGGAAGCTTACTGCCAAAACAAAAGTCCTCGTCAACCAAGCCTGTGTCCTTGGTACTCTTCTTTATGGCAGTGAAACCTGGACAACTTACTCACGCCAAGAGAAACGTTTAAGCAGCTTTCATATATTCGGTGTCTGCAAAGAATTCTTGGTATTAAGTGGCAAGACAAAATCACAAATACTGAAGTATTGGAAAGATCAGGTTGTGTGACGGTTTATTCCATGCTCAGTCTTCGTAGACTTAGATGGATAGGACATGTTAGGAGGATGGATGATGGTAGAATACCAAAGGACATCTTTTTTGGTGAATTACAGATGGGTAGGAGATCTCAGGGTCGGCATCTACTACGATACAAAGATGTGTGTAGGCGGGACATGATTGATAAAAGCATAGATAATGCACATTGGGAGCAAGTCGCCGCTGAATGTGTTGCATGGAGGGCAACTATCAGAAATGGAATAAAGACAAAGGAGAAAATGATTGCAGATAAAGCACACACATGTGGGATGTGGATTTTAATTCCTAAGAATATTTCGTTACAATGTCTAGGGGTTTTTATTTATTCTCTGGTCACTGGTTAGAATGCAGGGTGATCAGGGATATTTACCACAAATCCCAGGAGAAAAGAGTTCAATCCTTGAAACAATGGCATCTGTGTGTAGGTTTCCCTTCCCACTTCTTCACCCTTTAAATTAACTATAGTGCTAGAAGGATATTGATGGCTCACAACATATAAACAACCACTTGTTGGACACCACATTTACTTGATGTACACAACACTTTTGGACAAACAGTTCAGGTATTAACTCAAGATCTGTAGTTACATATATATATATATAGGTGTAATAAACACTATGCATTTTCAGACAGGCATGGGAATTAGTTGCATTATTACAATATAGTACCCAGTGACCCCCCCCCCCCCCCCCCCCCCAAAAAAAAAAAACAAAAAAAAAAAAAAAAAAACAAGGTTATTACAAACAACACAACAACCAGAAATTGGTTCTGCTAACTTGACTCATTGTACCTAGATAAAATCACATTGGTCTAGGTGCAGAAACCCAACATACATACATTTATTTCTGACACCATGTACAATTCTCATATTTAAAAATAAGGAGTGGGTGTCAAAATATTATACATATATGTCATAACATAACCCTTTAGTTGTACACCATTACCATGTAAAACACTCTTTACCCTTTTCCTGTCATAGAAGAAAACCACACTCATGAAAACAGTTGATACTAATAATTAAATTAATTAATTATAGTGTTCATTTAGGCGTTGCGGCTGGGTTTTCTTCTCCAGTGCAAGGCAGTTAATGTCCATAATTATCCGTGCAGAATTATACTCACAGTCATTTTCTACTCACAGTATGTCCACCGAAGTTGGCTGGCGAATGTTTCTAATCCATAATCCAAGAATAGAATTATACATAAGCACATATTCTCTCCATGAGACTGAATTTAAGAATACTCGGTTGCCATTTGGGTTGTGTTCCAATTGAAATTGATGCCTAGGTCTGTCATACTTTCAGGAGATGCAACTTCAGCTCTGCAGAAGTTTCTTCCCTATATCATCTTATCGATGAAAAGATGATGACTGTCCAACAGCTCGGTTTATGTTAACCGTTTCCCAATTTAGTTCAAAAGGCTTTGTCACACACCCGGTTCATGTTGATAGGCCATTCCACACTTGATGATGGGCAGTTAGGCTGACATGGGACCAGCATAGAGTTCTGATTCATTCCATTTCTGTGTAGAACATACAGTGGTGAGTCATTCATTTGGTTTCATCTGAAGATTCTGCTGCAGGCATGTAACTGAAGAGTATTACTCCACCACATATCCAGGTTTGCAAGCCATCAGGTGATTCCTTTGGTTGCAGGCGTAAAGGCATTTACTCAGCTAGCTGCTTTCATATGGTTCTTTTGATGGTGTTCAGGTTTTGGACCTTGAGGTAATCTGGTGTAGTTATGGTTCAGATGTTCTGAAGTTGGTACATTTGTTTGTATTGGCTATAATGTTGTTTCAGTGTTTCTTCCCATTTGGTTGAGTTGGTGTCTAGTATTCTAGACTTTGGTGTTGCATGGCTGGAACCTTATTTTTGACTGTTGCAGCTGTGAGATGTTCTTTCGAAGACTTATCCATTGTAGATATTAACTTTGTAATCCAACCAACAGTTGAAGGTTACTCACTGTTGTTAGTTTTAGTAACTTGCTAGAAGGATTGTCCCAGTTTCACTGACTTGGTTGAATGATGAGGCCATAGGTGATACTTCTCAGAAGTAACGCAGACGATACACTGTTGTCAGTACTCTGATGATCTTCATCTTTGTAGATTATTAGATCTTGAAGTCCATCCTGGATATTCCTACTAAAATAGGACTTAATCACTCACCCAGTCAGTTGTCTTCTAATTTATCTGTTGCTCGCGATGGAGCTATTGAGCGCAGCAGTCCATGGGTATTTCTAGATGCAGACTATGGTTAGGACACTCACTTTCTGGCTGTTGACCCAGGATCCAGATTTAGTGATATAGTCCCACCACATTCAACCACCACCTGCTTCTCTTCTATAGAAAAGGGATGACAAAGAATACAACACGAGCATTAACCTACTGTGATGTGTTAACTTTCACAAGACAATTACAAACAAAAATACAAAACCACAAGGGGATAAGGGGAAAGGAGTGGGTGTCCACGTTCCACTGTCCCTCATTGCTGAGTAGAGCCATTCTGACTCTTAATAGTGAGTAAGGTATTTTCTCACTTTATTTTATGTTCTGTTGTTACTGGGACTATTAGAGGAGTGAAGTCATTCTGTCCATCCAACATGTTGATATTGTATCTCTCATTCTTGAAGAGAATAGTCTATACAGAATCCCTGTGGTTTCTAATGCCGCGTCTTCCCAAGGCTATTCAACATTGGCCTTTTAAGTACTGTCGTGCACAAGGATTCTTACATCAACATCCTCTAATCCCAAGGTGCAACATTAAAATGTATATTCCCACAGTAAAAAGTAACAATCAGAACAGGGAAAATTCTCATACCAGAAAAAAAAAACATACATGTCCATTTTTCTGATATCAAGTACATGATAATCCTACATAATAATTAATCATAATGCTGATGCAGGGAGCCTTTGTTTTTGGATTTTCTCAGGGGTTAATCCATAACTAAAACATACATTGTTTTCCCCCACTGCGTACAGCAGATGAGGATAGTAGCCGCTGTGATATATTTTGTCAATGACTGCTATTATTCGGAGGGTATTTATTAGAATAACTTATGCCGCATGGTTCAGTATTCTGAATATTGCAAGCAATTTATTCACATCAATCTTCGCTTCTGTTTCTACTACGGTGAGGCGGTGGGGATTGAATCCTATCCGAACATGCATTTACATCACGCGTTTACTTTAATTGTTCATGAATTTATATTCAAACATGGCATGTCCCTAACACTATTTTATGAAATGATTATATGTTCACTCTCATATGGAGTGGTTACTAATCTGTTAACAAAAGGATGGTACTAAAATTTAACACTATAGTTCCAAGTTACAGATTATGATGTGGCGAAGTATTTTATCCCCTGACTAAGAGTCAGGAATACACGTAATCATTTGTATGTCCCCGCATGGATAAAACACCTTTGAAACTGTACTTTAGAGTTCAATCTCTACAGTATAGATTATTTGCAGATTTCTAAGCATAAATAGTGAGATATTGTTCACAGTGCCTAGAAGTTTTAACATAGGAATATGAAATTGACAGACACTAGTTCTTTACTATGAAGTATGAATCAGGGGTCTGCTCCTACATTGAGAAAATCTCTAGAATGTGTTTCAGACATGAGAGTTGATACTCTACAGTACACATAATATTCGTAGATTATAAACACTATTAGTTAGATATAAGTTTATAATGCCTATAAAAGATATTAACATAAGGATTAGAAATTGTAAAACATAGGAAAAATTACAGCGTGGCAGAACATGTGCTTCATTGGTAAAAATAAAATCAGACTCTAGCTTACAAGAACTGTTGAATTATCATTCTAATTAATTCTTAATTAACACACTGGTATATGTACTTTATAAAAATACATGAATACATTTTAATAATGTAGATATAACATACCAATAGTTGCAGAGACTGATATATTTCTAAGGCAAAATACCTTCTCCCCGAAGGGAAAGGTCGACTTTCTTGACTGCTCTCTTGACTAGAAATGGCCGCTTCAGTCTTTGTTTTTCCCCTCGCCGGGATTGGCCAGGTACGGGAGAGAAAATAAGCCAAAATAAATTTAGCTGTGCCACGGTCAGTCTATCGCTGTTTTATTTTCTCCTACATTAAGTAAGTTACTTAAACAGTAATTGTAAGGGGTTGTTTATTTTTAAGGGGGTCAATAAATAGGAAAGGGTAGGGACGTTTTTATTATATTACAACACAGAGCGTGAGAGACGTAAGATGGTGCACAATGGTGGAAATGACCATGTTTTCACATGCATCTACTGTGGGCAAACATTTGCAGCAAGAATTGGCCTTACCAGCCACACTCGCCACCGCCATGGGTCGTAGTTATTAAGCCTTTCGAAGCACAATGTACCAAACTATCGTCTGTCAAGACGGAAGGGTGCCAATGATATAACATGCCTTTTTTAATGTTATCAAAGTTTGTGATGTGTGTGGTTAATTTCCTTTAAATTTTGTGCGGCCCTAGTAGGCCAGTAAAAAAATGTTTTCCCCGCAGAGGGGGAATTTTCCATTGGATAAAAATAGACACGTTACATTGAAAGTATAATCTTAAGATTTAAATGGGGACTGTGGAAGCTATTATTTGATTATGAAATGTAAGTAAGTAAAGATTAGAAATAGGTTTTGAAAGCAATCTGAAAGTCTTGTTCTTGAAAATATAAAATATAACTTTCAAATTTACAGTTTTAATTTCTAGATAATTAGCAGAGTAAATTTTCATTAGATAATATATTATATCTAAGAGCCTGATTTCATTTTTATAAATTCTAGTAATCTCCCTTATACTAATTAGTAGACGTTTATGTCCCTTACTGAAATCAAAGAAAATGGGACCATCAAAATGTGACATAGAAATTCATTCATTCATTCAGTAGCATGTCCTTTGCAGAACCTCGCTGCCATAACAACCTTCCTCTCTTCCCAGGCATATATCCTTCCATTATTGTTCTCTCCAAACTTTCGTGACGTTTCAAGTGACAAAAATATTTCAATTTTCTTTGTTTTATCGTCTTTAATAGCCAACCTTCTTTAATATTCAGCTCTTGAAGTATTGATGCATTTGCTCTTTTCTTTATCCAAGATATTCTTAGAACTCGTCTATAACATTTATATTCAAGGACATTTATGTGCTGTTCAGCTTGTTTAGTAAATGTCCAGGTCTCACAAGCGTATGTTGCAATGGGAAACATTTTTGCTCTTAAAATCTAACTTTTGTAGTTCTAGCTTCCCCTCTCCACAATTTATTCAATTGTTTTAGTCTTTGAAGAGTAATTGATAGTCGTCGTTTAATTTCTGTCATTGTGTCACCGTTGTTGGTAATCAATGACCCAAGATATTCAAAATTTTCCAACACCTCCAATTTTTCCTCATTAACATATATTTCTTTCTCCATAGTAGTTTTATCTGTATGCATTATCTTTGTTTTTGCTATGTTAAGATATAAGTTGTGATTTTCAATATTCAATTGGGTTGAGGCTATTAGGTTTTCTATTCAATTCTGTGTTGTGGATAGCAATACTGTATCATCAGCATACCGAATCTCTGGTATGTAATGACCACTTGTACTCTCACGCATCGAGTATGCCCTGGCCATCCTCACTGTCAGCCCTACACAGATTGGAAGACTCGAAAAGGTACAAAACGAAGCCAATGCGCATCATTTTGGGATGCACAAGAGACACCAGCTGTGTAGCAATGAGATACCTCCTTGACTTCCCGACAATGGAACACAGGATCAAGATCTGGAGAGCTCGTGCATACTTAAAAATAAGTGCAGATGAGCAGCACCCTCTGCATGATGCTATATTCAGAGAAAAGGGTGACAGGCTAAAGAGGGGCAAATCATGGATGGGTCGGGCGGAAGATGTCGTCAGACAGGTCTGCAGTCTTACCAGTATCAACCCCGGCAAGGAATGGGTGCCGGTGCCTCCAGCCTTTAAGTGCACTTTCTCCTGCATTATAACACTCGACAGACGGTGCAGAGAGCAGAACCCTGCCGCTGTCAATGCAGAGGTTAACGCGCTAATCTATGATCACTCAGACAGCCCCGAAGTGCTCATCTATACAGATGGTTCTGTTGTAAAGCAGCAGAGAAGTGCGTGGGCATTTACAGCCCGCTCAGCGGGCCGAACCGTTCAAGAATCCAATGGTGCCCACTCTATGACCACGAGCAGCATGACGATGGAGGTGATGTCAGTTACACAGGCTTTCATATGGCTGGAATCACAGCATTATACCAACGTGTGTGTACTAAGTGATTCAATGAGCATGATTCAGAAGGTCGAAGCTGGATCTGTACGTAGACAGTGGACTGAATCGCTGCGGAAGTCTGTTGTCCGTAAAGTCACCTTCATCTTCGTCCCGGGACATGCGGGAGTCGAGGGAAATGAACGAGCTGACAAACTGGCTGGCTCTGCACCCCCTGTAGATGGCCAGCCCATGGATCGTGCCGATGTTATTAACTTCCTTAAAGATTTGGCGAGAACAGAGGATTTTGACGTCAGTGATTCCACATCGCTGTCCAGGATGAAAGACCTGGGAGTAAGAATCGGCACAGCCAGACGCGAGAGGTACATCGGGAAAACAAAGTGCCTCGTCAACCAACACAGAACTGGCACTATTAGCCACCGGACGCTGATGCATATGCTGGGGGGGGGGGGGGAGAGGATATGAGCACCTATGGACATGTCCGGAGTGCAACGAAGATACCCCAACTGATAACTGATAACTGATAACTGACGGATGGGTAATGACCACCGATATTTAGGGCATCATATAGCCACTTGTTTATATCGTCTCTTACGGTTAGCGGGGTAGGGGTATCCCCTATCAAAAGAGATGTAAAACGCTTCCTTTCCTCCGTTAGTCTACGGGACACCCTTTGGCAAGGTGGAGTACCCGTTTATTAGGTTCCCCCACCCACCACCAATCTGGGTTACGTGAAGCCATGGAAGCAGGTTGTGGATGGAATGTAAGAACAGCCGACCGATTGTTGTTGGTTATGGTCTTGCTCTCTGCGGCGACGGGCAGATGATCTCATCAGTAGAGACAATGGCTATGGCCACCGACTAGTAAGTCACTGCCCAGAAGGAAAGCAATGGCAAACTACCTTCTGAAAAACTTGCCAAGAAACCATAACAACCATGAAAGAAAACATCCCGCAGAATACTTGAACATAATTATTAATGTGTAGTGAGAAATCAAGGCATTACTATCATGTTATTATGATGTTTTAAATATGCTCTAAGCAACTAGTTGAACGCATGCGCAGTTGAATTGTATGATTTATTATTATAGGAGATATTTATGTTAAAGAAATTGAGGGAGGGGAAGGGGAAGGGGGACGGTTAGAAAGCAATGCAACATTTGCAGAGAGAGAGAGAGAGAGTGAGAGAGAGAGAGAGAGAGAGAGAGAGAGAGAGAGAGAGAGAGAGAGAGAAAGAGAGAGAGAGAGAGAGAGAGAGAGAGAGAGAGAGAGAGAGAGAGAGAGAGAGAGAGAGAGAGAGAGAGAGAGGTAGAACTATTTGTTTAAAATTAATTAGCTGTACAAACAATATCAATGACATTTGTTTACATAATCCCTTGAAAAAAAGTCTCTTAAAAGTCGACAGATTCGACATCATTGCACCGGGTTATCCCATATAGCTCGGTCTCTTTCCGCAGCTTGGAAAGCGTCGCACAAAGTACGAACTCCGTAGCTCCAGCGACGACCCACAGAAGTCTACAGTTTGATGTCTACTGTGGGGATCCATGCATTTTGATATCTGCTGAGGGATCCATACATTTTGATATCTGCTGAGGAGATCCATGCATTTTGATATCTACTGAGGGGTCCATACATATTTATATCTGCTGAGGTGGTCCATGCATTTTCATGTCTTCCTTCATCTCATGAAGAAAAGCTTACATTGCCACTCCCGTGGTACATCATTCCCTCTGCCATGTCACAATGGAAAGCTTACATTGCTACTCCCGTGGTACACCATTCCCTCTGTCATCTCATGATTGAAAGTTTACATTGTCACCCCTGTGGTACGTCATTTCCTCTGTCATCTCATAATTGAAAGCTTACATTGCCACTCCTGTGGTACTTCATTCCCTCTGTCATCTCAAGAAAGAAAGCTTACATTGCCACTCCTGTGGTACGTCATTCCCTCTGTCATCTCGCGATGGAAAGCTTACATTGCCACTCCTGCGGTACATCATTCCCCCATGTCATCTCATGAAGGAAAGCTTACATTGCCACTCCTGTGGTACGTCATTCCCTCTGTCATCTCAAGAAGGAAAGCTTACATTGCCACTCCTGTGGTACGTCATTCCCTCGGTCATCTCGCGATGGAAAGCTTACATTGCCACTCCTGCGGTACATCATTCCCCCATGTCATCTCTTGAAGGAAAGCTGACATTGCCACTCCTGTGGTACATCATTCCCTCTGTCATCTCACAATAGAAAGTTTACATTGCCACTCCTGTGGTACATCATTGCCCCTCTCAACTTATGAAGGAAAGCTTACATTGCCACTCCCGTGGTGCATCATTCCCTCTGTCATCTCACAATGGAAAGCTCACATTGTCACTCCTGTGGTACGTCATTCCCTCTGTCATCTCATGATTGAAAGCTTACATTGCCACTCCTGTGGTACGTCATTTCCTCTGTCATCTCATAATAGAAAGCTTACATTGCCACTCCTGTGGTACATCATTCCCCCTGTCATCTCATGAAGGAAAGCTTACTGTCAGGATCTCCAATAAGGCTTTAGAGAGTTGAGAAGAGTTAATACAAGTCTAGTAGGGAGACACCAGACAGGAGAGACACCAGCACTATAAATAGCCTCACAAGGAGACACATTTGTGTCAGACAAGGGGCCAATGCTTACAAGTGAGCGAGGGCTTTCCCCAAGCCATTGGGAAGCTTGGCCTTACGAGTAACCGTGAAGTGCCCGGTTACTCTAGCTCACAAGCCAGCGTGCTTGGGACTCCATGCACGCAAGACTAGCTACTGCACGAAGGGGACAGTGTCCGTGCGTGTCCACGCAATGTGTAGCGTGAAAACAGACCCGACTGGAGACGGTAGAGAGTAGACGTGTTCTTGACAAATGCTATAGTTTCTAGGCAATAGGCAAATATTATGCTGTAAATTTAGATTGTGATTACTAGCATCATTTCTCACCACTTCATTGCATTCATGTTGTATAATGATGATGAAGCATAACGCTCGCAGAGCCATTGAATTGTCAGCTCTAAATAAATTGCATTCCTTTTGCAAATGTCACGAGTTGTTATTTCGTGCGGTGCAAAAGTAGGGGAGTCCTGAGAACTCTGTAGCGAACAAGTCGCTGACAGGCAGGACCCCAATTGGTGTCAGAAGTGGGATGGCGTCACTAAATGACTGTATCCAGGCAGGCAAGGAAATGGGCCATACTGGTGAAAAATTAGAGAAATGGGTAGATCAGAAATACAGAGAAGAAACAGAAAGAAAAGCCGCTCTTGACATGGATGAAAGCGCGTTAGAAAGGCAGCATCAAAAAGAAATGAAAGAGATAGAAGAGGCTACCAAACAGAAATAGTTAGACTTAGATCATGCCGCCAAAGAAAAGCAGATACAAGTAGACTCAGAGACTAAATTAAAGATGAAAGAAATGGAGGTAGATTCTAACATACAAATAGCCTCTAGCAAACAAAAGAGCCAAGAAGAACAGAACAAATTTAGTAAGTACAAGGGCCTTATCAAACCATACAGTGTAGGAGATTCAATTAGCGCATGGACTGAGAACATAGAATTCCAACTAAAAACGCAGAAAATACCTTTGGATGATTGGGCAATGATCTACATGAGAAACCTCAGTGGGGAGCCGTTAAAAGTAATAGAATCCATACCTACAGAGCTTAGGAACAATTATCAGTACATACACGATAGGATAATGCAACACTTTCTTTTAGACGCTACTGGGTACCAAATTCAATTCTCACAAATAAAGCCAAAAGCAACTGAAACATTCTTAGACTACATCTCTAACGTACAGTGCACATTTAAAAAGTGGACTAGGGCAGCTAAAGTGGGTAACAACTATGAAAAACTAGAAGAGCTTATGGTAATGGACAAGGTGATATCTACCGTTCCTACCCCTTTTGCGAAGTTTTTACAAAAGTCAGATATTGAGTCCCTTCAGCAATTAGAGAAACGGGGGTCAGCATATTTTTCATCTAATCGGGACAAATTTAAATCTATATCACATGATACAGAAATTACTGCTTTTGCAAACAAAGTTCCTGATAGATCTTACAACCAGAAAGATTAACGTAAGAAGGACAAACCATATCAGAAACCACGTCGATGTAACTATTGTAGTCTTTTTCATCCGACTTACTCGATGTATGATAAGAACCCCGCATATCCGGCACACTTAGAAGCAGTGTTAAAGAAGCAAGAAAGCAGAAGATCATCGTGTAAAGGTGCTATTAAATGTTATTTTTGTTCAAGTTATGGCCACTATAGCAATAAATGTATTGGTAGACAAAGGATGAAGGCAAATAATGCAGCACTCATCGATACATCACCAGACGATGAGAGTGACATTGATCCGGAACTTGTGAATGTGTTGCCAACGAGTGAATGTGAGAGTGTAGCATTAGTAACAGACATTTTAGACTTTAAGAAATGTGATGTATGCCACCAATTTCATGCGGCTGGTAAATTGAAATGTGGGCACGTAATACCATGTTCAAATGAAGATACTAACGCAGCAAGTGCCTCCAGAGGTAAACTTAAGTTCTACGATGCACTGGTCAATGATCAACCATGCCAATGTTTAATCGATAGCGGGAGCACTCTACTGGGTTTAAGGAAAGAACTTGCTAGACCAGAAGATTATACGGGTGAATTTGTCAAATGCCGTACTTTCTCTGGAACCATTGAGAAATATCCACTGGCAAAAGCGCATATCAATACCCCGTTCCTTACCGGCACATTTACTTGCGCAATCCTGCAAGATCCATGCACGGATCTCATTTTAGGGTGCCTAGATTCATTGAAAGAATGTACAGACGACGACATAAGAGCCTGGAAACATACAGAAATGGCCAATGCTGTAACAAGGTCAGATACAGAAACAAACTATACTGACTTGCAAAATGAAATGCTACAGCTATTAACACCAAGTGGTGCAGATACCAATACTACTCGACAGAAATTTATCGAGGCACAAAGCACCGATCAAACAATCGCACCTTATTTTAAATTGTTGGGTGAGCGAGCGAAAGTAACTAAGAATGCATCTTGGTACTTTAGAAAATTTAAAGGAATTCTCATGCGTTATTACACAAATAATAACCATGAAATTCAGCAGACGGTGTTACCTGTAACATACCGACAAAATGTGCTAAAAATCGCACATGAGTCACCGTTTGCTGGACATTTGGCCTATGATAAAACGCGAGCCAGAGTTCTGTCACACTTTTACTGGCCTAAATTCTGTTCGGACATAAAAATTTTCTGTCGTTCTTGTACTATTTGTCAACATCTTGTACGAAAGGGAAAGCATGTGACGGCCGAAGTTCAACGGTCATTATTAGCATCCAGACCATTTGAGTGTGTAGCGGTCGCTATTGTTGGACCCCTAAATCAGGTGTCAAGCAAAGGAAACCGATACATACTTACGCTCGTGGATACATGCACCAGGTGGATCGAAGCTATTCCACTAAAATACATAACCTCCAAAGATGTGGCAAATGTATTTTTGCACATATTTTCTCGCTTTGACTTCCCACGATCCATCTTACAGATCGGGGAACGCAGTTTATTTCGGCTGCTACGCAAGCCTTAACAAAATTGTTAGGAGTAGAGCAGCATTTCTGTACCCCGTACCACCCAATGAGCAACGGGATCATAGAGAAAATTAACGGGGATCTCAAACACATGCTGGCTAAAGTAACAGCGGAGAACCCATCTGATTGGGACACACTATTGCCAGCAGTGCTATTTGCCCATAGAGAAATTCCGCACTCGAGTACGGGTTTCTCACCTTTTGAGTTAGTTTATGGGGCGAACCCTCGAGGACTCCTAACCATCTACCATCAGCTGATCACGAGCTTACCAGGCAATCCAACAGCAGTAACACCGTATGAGATGGTAACGGAGACACGCGATAGAATAATGAAAGCGTGTGTAATAGCCAAGGCATCTTTGGAGAGGACAGGACAGATGTACCGCGACTATGCAAATAAGGGTGCTAAAACTATTCACCTTGAACCAAACCAGAAGGTTTTGCTTCTACTACCTGATAAACGTAATTTGTTACTAACATCTTGGCAAGGGCCTTTCAACGTTGAACGTAAAATATCAGGTGTGGATTATGAAATATCGATAAAAGGACACTTAAAGATATTTCATATCAACATGCTGAAACCATACTTTTCACGACAAGAACAACAGACAGACGAACAAATTGCACCAACACCAAGTAATGAGACGACAGACATACACAACACAACTTCACTAGGTAGAGCGACACACGACAGCGACAACGCAAACACACTTAGCCAGGTAACAGCACACACAGCTAGCACCACAACAGTATTGAACGAGATAGACGAAGACGAGATGGAATTACCAGTCCCTACTGTAGACACGACTGCGACCATTGACAGCATAAAGATAGAAACGAAACTGACAGACGACCAACGACGACAAATAATAGAGCTAGTGACGGAATACAGAGAAATTTTCTCCGACATCCCAGGAAAGACAGATAGAATAGAACATTCTATCATTCTGACTGACAACACACCAATCAAGTGTCGACCTTATTCTATCCCTCTAAACTATAGGTCGAACCTCGACAAAGAAATTCTATCTCTCGAGTCGAGCGGAATTATTCAGAAATCTCAGCCAGAGTATTCTTTCCCGATTGTCCTTGTCGCCAAAAAAGGACTCTACTTTTCGGCTTTGCGTCGATTATCACCGTTTAAACAAAATAACCAAAATTGACGCTGAACCAATTCCATCATGCGAAGATTTGATCTTGGACATGTCTACATCTCGCATATTTAGCAAGATTGACCTCATGAAAGGTTATTGGCAAGTCCCGATGGAAGTAAATTCGATTCATCTAACAGCTTTCTCCACTCCTTTAGGTCTATATGAGTGGCGCTTTCTCCCTTTCGGCCTTCGTAACGCTCCAGCTACTTTCGTCCGTCTAACTAGGGATCTTCTCCATGGGATGACCAATATTTCTACATATATAGACGACATATGTATCCATACGGAAGACTGGACAACACACCTACTGAAACTTCGACAAGTCTTCGACAGGTTGCGAGTATTTGGGCTCACAGTGAAGCCGACCAAAGTAGAGTTGGGCATGGAACAAATTGACTTCCTGGGTCATACCATCTGCAGGGGCCAATTAAAAACTGATGACAGAATCGTCACCAAGATTCTGAATTTGACAATGCCAACGACCAAGAAACAGGTCCGAAGTTTACTGGGTTTGGTAAACTACTATAGTAAATTTATTCCAAATCTGGCGGAAATCACCAGTGTTTTTTCTAACATCTTAAAAGCTTCGGCTAAATTATCTGTACAAGATGCAAGATTAATTAGCGCATTATCAAAACTGAAATATCTTTTCAGCGTTCCACCTATCCTTCGTATGCCTAATCCAAAACTTACCTATTTCTTACACACAGATGCGAGTGCCATCTCCATATCTGGGATACTAGGACAGTTCTACGAAGGGAAGTTCCACCCAGTAATGTACGTAAGTCGCAAGATTAGCCCTGCTGAATCTAGATACTCAGCATCAGAATTGGAGGGCCTCAGTTTGATCTATTGTGTTAAGAAATTTCATAGATTTTTGGCAGGAGCACAGTTTGTGATCGAATCCGATAACTCTCCGTTGTCTATGATGCAGTCTGGACTTCCTAGCAATAACAGAATCTACAGGTGGGCTTTGATTCTCCAAAATTACACTATTACTATCCAGCACTTAAAGGGAAGATTGAACACTGTTGCAGATATTTTGAGTTGACCATCATCCATTGAAATACCTGATTTGCAGGAAGGGATCGACCACACATCACCAGAAACAGTGACACTGTAATGTTAGATAACTCAGTGCCGTATGTGGTGATTAAGATACACTGTAAGTGCGTTATCATCGCCAAACATGTGAACTGTGTGAAAGTAACAGTGCTATGAGAAAAGTAACGAACAGACGCAGAAGTAACATGCGCTGACACACACATAAGCTAGAGGAACATTGAAGTCTTAGCTATGAACCTACATATGTTAGTAGGGAACTATATTTATACACTATCCATGAAGGAGAGCATAGAAGACTTTGCCGAAATGAACTATGTTATAATAGTCTACAAAGAACATTGCTCCATCTTCACAACGCAAAGGAGGACTTCTATTTAGTGTAATTAGATATAGAAAGGTAACTGTGATATATGTATATTATTATTTTATTAACAGTACACATAACTTCATATTTCTATTAATAATTGAATTGCAAATTGTTCAAATGCATATATAACTTTATTTATGTCATTGGTAGTTAGAAATCACCATCATTTAGTTAATAAACCATTTAAGTTAACACCAGTGATAGTAATACAATTGTTAGTTATTACATTAGTTGACTACCATATAATCATAATCATTTATAAATTCATTTATCTAAAATATCATTTCTAAACTAACCAAACCATTTAGGAATTAACATCATCTTTTTTTTACAAATAACACTTTAAGGTAGTTAACCCAATTCTCTTAAATGAAAGTAAGTAGTTAGATTATTTCCCTTGAGGATAATTTAGGACAGCACACCAAATCATATTAGTTACTATTACAGGGTCGGTGACAAACCATCCTCATAACTTTGTATATTGTGTATAGACATGACACGTGCAAGCAAAACGCACAGTCACTTGGCGTGATTACTGTTAGAATTCAGCCAATCATTTATTGTATATATGTAATGTTCATGTATTTGATGCTATGAAACATATTTTAATGACGAGTGAATGTTTGAGCAAAAGAAGAGTATGCAAGAGGAATAAATGCGAGGAGAGAATGTGACAGTTAGTAAACATGAAAAGAAAGAGAGTGAGAGAGAAAAGGTAGCGGCAAATTTTTTCACCGCTAAAAACGTCTTATTTTGACTTGTCTGTGTCATCTGTGTAACCAATGTGTTGTCAAGTTTTTATGTGTGTTACTGCCATACTTTAATAGATTAGATAGGGATTGTACTTTTAGCTTTTTAAAGCGGAGTTGTGGTCATAAATAAGAATAACAAAACATTTGTAACCACAATAAACCGATTTACAGCGCTCGAAGGAACACACACATTAGTACACTAACGCATACACATGTCAGCAAGTTAAGTACATTGTAGTTTATTAGAAAACACACAAACAAACAGGAAAACTAACACATAAAAGTTGCACACACTAATTGTTCAAAGAACAACAACTTTAATTCAGGGGACACAATAACTTCTTAATGTAACATTGGAAATAGCTTTTCACAAGCGGAAGCGAGAAGGTGAAAAGTAGAACTGTGTGTATATGAGTTGGAGGGGATATTAATGGGAACATGAACATTTTATGCTCATGTGTTGTACTCATAACAGAGTCAACTTGTATTTGGGTTGTCATTTCGGGCAATTTGAGGACAGGTCGAAGACAGAAGTCAACGGGTGAAAGTCAAAAGACATAGGGTCAAACGACAGAAGCCAGGACAGAAGTCATAAGACAACGGTTCCGGGTCAAAACAATTCCCAAAGATATCTATAGAACCAACTATACTGATACATAGGCTACTTGATTAGCCGAGTGAAGAGATAGAACAGTGTGAGTAAAGGTAGAAGAGAGTTGTTCTATCCCCAAGATAGATATTTATAACTTATTGGATATCTGACAAAATTGGAGCAGGCAATTTTTCTTTGTGACCAGACGTGTTACAAACATAAGTTAAAGGGAAGTAACACTTCACAGAGAGGAGGGGAGCCTGTCAGAAACTCCAATAAGGCTCTAGAGCAGTGTTTCCCAACGTGGGGCCCACGCCCCACAGGGGGGCAATTTGACTGTTAAGGGGGGCAATTCGAAAATGGAAGAAATCGGCTGAATATAACAAAACAGGGAGACTTGAGACTGAAGTTAACTAAATTGGAACCTGACATAAGATCTCTTTGCAGCAAGCATCAAGCGCAAGGATCTCACTAAATTTAAATAATAAATAATTACTAATAATTAAAATAATATAGAAAGATCTTTCATTAAAATTATTTTGTACTTGAATTTCAGTTCTCCATTATATGTTTTGAAAATTTACTTACTGTGTTTGCTCAATAATTACCTAGTGATTTCTTCCTAAAACCTATCATTCAAGTTTCTTTAGTGAACATTTCAATTTTTGAATATTAAAAATAATGTATATGTTGAGGGGGGCATGGGCCGGGGGAGGGGGGAAATATGAATTTTAGAAAGGCTTAAGTGGGGCACGGTACAAAAAAGGTTGGGAAACACTGCTCTAGAGAGTTAATAATAGTAAACACAAATCTAGTAGAGAGACACCAGACAGGAGAGACACCAGCGCTATAAATAGCTTCATAAGGAGACACATTAGTGTCAACCAAGGGGCCACTCAGTACAAATGAGCGAGGGCTTTCCCCAAGCCATTGGGAAGCTTGGCCTGCGAGTAACCGTGAAGTGCCCGGTTACTCTAGCTCACAAGCCAGCGTGCTTGGAACTCCATGCACGCAAGACTAGCCACTGCACGGAGGGGACAGCGTCCGTGCTTGACCACGTAATGTGTAGCGTGGGAGAGACCCGACTGGAGACGGTAGAGAGTAGACGTGTTCTTGACAAATGCTATAGTTTCTAGGCAATAGGCAAATATTAGGCTGTAAATTTAGATTGTGATTATTAGCATCCTTTTATAACAGAGTAGGCTAATGAGTTCTCTGGTTTATTACAAATGTTGTTTATTTCTTATTGATGACAATATGGACACAACATGGCGTCTTCTCTGCTCTGGCTCTAGATGTAAACTAACTCCTAACAACAAACTACGTCACTCCTTGAGCATCTCTCTTCCCATTCCATCCCGATGCTCAATCGTGCTGTAGCCTTTTCCCACCTAATACCCAACTTCTGCTACACCTACCTATGTTTTTCTAAAGAATTTTTCCTTTAAAAATTCTTTACTCCCAATTCCCCTACTCTATTCCCTCTCTTTCCTTACCTCCCACAGCTCCTCTAATCTTCCCCAAACCAACTCCAACTTAAGTAAATATTCTATTCTTTAACTCTTCTCCCTGTCATATTATCATATAGTAACCCACTATAACTTCTTCTTCGTTTCTGCCTCTTCATAACATAACACATATCAATAACCTTTAAATCTCAACTTTATACAATACATCATACCACATATGGTTAACTTTTTAAACTAAACACTCCTTCTTCCCTTTCCTTACTTCCCACAACTCCTCTAATCTTCCCCAAACCAACTTTATTTTAAGTACACCAATCTATTCGTAACTCTTTCCCCTGCCATATAGTAATCCACTATATATTTCTGGTTCATTCTTGGCTCCTCAAAATTCCTGTACAAAATATACATATCATAAGAATAGCTCGTATAATCGTTATCGTACACTTGACATTATGAAATTCCTCACTCTTTCACAACACAGGACAAACAGAAACAACGTAGTTAGAAAAAGTAAAGAAGGGGTGCGCACCCAGTGAAAAGCATAAAGAATGAATAGTCAACATGATCACATTTACATAAAGTAATGCATAGTCCACACAATCACATTTACCTCCCTTGCCAATAAAAAAATTGTGTAAAATAATTTTTTAAAATACATCTTATGAAATAGATCTTTGTTCTCTATAAATCAAGTTGACACAAGTTTTCTCAACATTTATATATTCAACATTTATATTGCCATCCACAATCTTGTCTATATTTCCGTTACTTCATCTTTTACCACGAGCCAATGTTCATATTCCATGAACATTTTTAATTTAATAAACGCTGGTATTTCACAGCTCCTATATCTTACCCCCTCACATCCCATAATCTGCTTCTTTGTCTACCTACATAAATACTCCCGCTTATATGCTGCCATTCACAGTCTCCCCCTCCTTTTTCTTCATATAATGCTGACTTTAATGCAGCTCCTATTTCATAACCATAAGAACCTCTTCATGCCGATTAACTATATGTCTCTCTATTAACCCTCAGTAGTTTTATTAACTACTCATATTTTTTCTTTATTCCAGCCAACACCATAACTATTTAAAAATTAACTTACTTAATTAAATTTATAACCAGGTAACTTAATACACAAAACAACTTAATTAACTTATGAGTTAAGCGAAATAAAATCAAAACAAGACATTGTACCCCCCCCCCCCCCCAATTCAATCAAAGAAAAACACATTTTAAAATAATATAACATGCATCTTATCAAATTAAAATAAAATTTTCTAGTATTACCTAACACTACTGGTCTCTTTTACGGACCAATAGTTTGTACGCAAAAGTCTAGGAACACAATAACCCTATTCTAAAATCAAATAATAACAATCATATCACAGGAGCAAATCAAGCAAAAAAACATATTATATATGAGGCATTTAAAACTCAGATTCAATAAAACAACTGTCTTCTCGCTAAAGAGAAGGTTTTCAAAAAAATATATAATTCACATAGAATTAACTACTTAAAGTGACCAAGCAACATTGTCCTCCTATACGAACCAATGTAACTCATATCTATTCACTCAAGTCACTTCATTGTTTTTATAACCGAGAAACTAAAACAACTCACTGTCAAGTATATATATATATATATATATATATATATATATATATATATATATATATATATATATATATATATATATATATATATATATATATATATATATATATATATATATGTTATCTACAGACCAATTTCTAACTTAAAACAATATCTGTTCCTTTTACAAAAGTTTTTAACTAACAATGAGCGTATTATCTACCAACAGAACCTGTGGTTTGACACACCAATTGTTTCTCCTGGATTTGTTCCACATATTCCTATAACTACTTAATCATTACCATTAACCACGGTATTTCTAGCACCAATAAAAACTTGTCTATTTACTATAGAGTACATCTACCTGCTGTACCATTGACTAACTTATCTATCTAATAAGAAATTGAAACATAAAATCAACCAGCAACTCCATCACAGAGAAAAAAAAATATATATGCCTCACTCGAACCTACATCCATATTAGTTATCTTAATGCTTAACTACTCCTCAAGATCATTTATGAAAAGCATCAACAGAAGCCTTTTCCATTTCCACCGTCTCATATACTTCATCAAGTATCTCTTTCCTTTCTAAACCATGAAACTTATATCTTGCTATCTGCAATATTTTCTATCCATTTACCTCTTACGTTTCCACCTCTTCAATAACTCCAAGTTTCTTTGAATAAGTGCTAACTCCACATCAATATCCTCCTCCCCGTATAACCTATCAGCTTCCTCCATACTACTATTTGACTCTGACTTCTCATCCATTTCTTCTTCTTCATCTGTATGTCTCTCGCTAGCAGCCGCTAATCTCTTCCGTTCAATATCCCATCTAATTTGTCTATCATTATTTCTTAAGGACCTTTCTAGTAGAGGCATATCTTCACCGCTTGTTGAATACTCTCTAATTCTCCTCTGTCTTTTCACTTCTCTTTCTCTTTGTTTATCCATTCTTCTTTTTGTCGCTTGTCTAGTATTCTTAAATGGAGCACCTATTTCCTCTTCCATAGACTCTATACTATCATAATGACTCTCATTCACATTTCCTTCTTCTATCGTTTTCGGTATAGTCTGTTCTTGAGTATCATCGTAAACTGGAGTTGTTTTTAACTGATTGTGTGCTGGATCTTTTCTAAAACCTGGGGTTATTATAGTTCCCCTGACGACTCGTTCATCTAAGTATCCGGTGTCTGAATAATAATTATTATTATAATTATCATTTTCCTTCTCATCATCATCTCTTCTTAAGTGTTCCACGTGTGCCCTTTCCACCTGTCCCGTTACCTGGTTCTTGATACTATACGATACATTTCCTAGCTTTTCTAAAACGTAATAACCTGGGACCCAACGAGCATCAAACTTAGAGTTCCTTCTATGCTTCTTGTAATAAACTCTATCACCCACTTTAAACTCCTGTAATTTTGTATTCACGTTTTTGTACTTTTTCTGTCTTTCTCTCGCTTTAATTATATTATTCTTTAATCTTACGTGTGCTCTATGCATTTCTTGAATGATGAACTCTTGAAAGTCTTCCCCCATATATTTCCGTCTTGGTTTTAACAGATTATCTATAGGTAGTATTGGTTCTCTCCCGTGTATTAAATAGAATGGTGAAAACCCCGTGCTTTCATTTTGATTTGTGCGTATAGCACTAAGCGCTGGTCCTAAGAATAGATCCCAATCTTTTTCATGTTCATCCACAATCTTTGCTATAATATCGTATAATGTTCTATGTTGTCGTTCGTTCTTAGCATTTGAAGAAGGTCTGTAGTATGAGGTCTTTACATGTTTTATATTCAAATCTTTTAATAACTTTTCGAATTTCTTATTCACAAATTCTCTACCATTATCCGTGAGTATAATTTGTGGACAACTAAATCTTGGAACGAACTCCTGTAAAAAAAATATTAATGACAGTATCTGCGCTCTTATCTGGGATTGCATAAACTTCCGGCCAAAGACTGTAGACGTCTACTATATGAATTAAATACACGTTTCCTGACAATGTTCTAGGGTGAGGACCCGATATATCTAAACTAATTTTTTGCATTGGAAACTGAGGAATATCTGTATCTTGTAATGGACACTTAATTGTTTTCATATTCCTTAACCTGCATCTTTCACACGTATCCACATATTTGCAAGCAGATCTAAATAAGTTCGGCCAATAATATTTACTCGTAAGTGCTTTCACTAATTTATCCCGACCGAGATGACCATTCTCATCATGATATGCTTTTAAAACTTCATTTTCCAAATGTGTGGGAATATATTTCCTTAGCTGTTCATTCTTTTCACTCATATAATATAACTGTTCATCTTCTTGTAAAACTAAATAATTCTTCTTATATTTATTCTCCTCCGTTTCTTTTAATTTCTGTTTTATTTGTAATACTTTTGGATCTAATTCTTGTTCTTCTTTCATATTAAATTGTGCTAAATGTGGGTCTTCTGCTCTAGGTTCAGCCTCTTGATCCGATGGTAAACTCTCAAACTCTTCTCTATTTATTATGGCAGAATCTAATATATTTACTTGCCAGTTTCGGTCGTCAATCTCTGGTTCACCTTCATCTTCTGTGTTTCCTGATGACTGTGGGTACGGGATCCTAGACAATAAATCAGCACACGTGTTAATCCTACCTGGTATGTATTCAACTTTTGTATTGTATCCCTGTAGATTCAATGCCCACGTCTGTATTTTCCTGTTCTGCACTGGAGCTTCTAATAGAGATTTTAAAGGCATATGGTCAGTTCTAATAACAAAATTTGCGTTATGTAAGTAGTAATTTAGTTTCTGTAGAGCGTAGTGTATAGCATACGCCTCTTTCTCAATAATCGACCATTTCCGTTGCGACCTGCCAAGCTTATGAGATAAGAAATAAATTGGCCTTTCATTTTTAACCCCTGGTATTCCAGACTCTTTTCCTTCATATGGTTGAACCAAACACGCTCCTATAGCATTATCCGAAGCATCTGTATATAGTATTAACTGTTTATTCAAATCTGGATGCGCCAATAGTGGTACCAGTGTTAAGCTGTTTTTTAAAAAGTCGAACGCTTTTTGACACTCATCATCCCACTTAAATCTAGCGTATTTGCCCGTTAAATTAGTAATAGGTTCTGCTATCTTTGAAAACCCTGGGATAAAGCGCCTATAGTACCCACAAGTTCCAATAAAAGCACGCACTTCTTTTACGTTAGTTGGAGAAGGTAACTCTTTAATAACCTTTATCTTGTCTTGGTCTGGTTTAATTCCGTCTCTATTTATAATATACCCCAAATATTTTGTTTCTGTTTTTAAAAACTGGCACTTACTAAGCTTCAATTTAACATCATGTATTCTTAATCTGTCGAATACTAGTCTGACATGTTTTAAGTGATCGTCCACATCCCCTGCTGTATAGATTAGAATGTCGTCTATGTATGCTAATGCAAACTTTTGCATACCCTCTAATACCTCATTTATTAAGAGCATGTAGTGAGATGGAGCCGTACGTACCCCGAATGGCATTCGTAAGAATTCGTAAGAACCCATATGAGTACAGAAAGCACTTTTCTTTTGAGCGTCCTTCGACATCGGGATACACCAGAATCCTGATCTTGCGTCTAGTGTCGTGAAAAATGTAGAGCCATTAAGCAACCCCAAAATATCATCAATCACCGGCAGTGGGTACGCTACATTCTTAGTGATTTTGTTCAACGCCCGATAGTCACAGCAGAACCGACTTGAACCATCAGGTTTGGCCACAATTACAATCGGAGATGACCATTCTGACTTTGATCTTGTTATTATTCCCGCTTTCAACATGTCTTCTATTGCTTTTTCGACAATTTCTCTATTTCTTAAAGGAGTTCTATATGGTTTTAAACTAATTGGTGGATGGTCTCCCGTATCTATTTCCATTGTAACTGTTTTTGTCCTTCCCAATTCTAAATCATTAATTGCAAATACATCCTGATTTTCCTTTATAAGTTGTTCTAATACTTTCTTATTTTCTGGTGGAGCTTTTAACTGTGCCAACAATTCTTGTTCCCTTGTCATTTTGTCTAGTGAATGTATTTGGGCTGTATTTCTTCTGAATGGATGGATCAATTCATCCATTTGTGCGTTCCCTCTACTTCCGCGTCCGCGTCTGTTATTAATTCTTTCACTAGAAGTTTGTGAATAGTTTGCTCCCGGTCTTTCTACTCTATCTGTTGCTAATATATCACTAATGTTATGTTCTAGTTTAGCTACTACACATCCTCTGTATAATTTAATTTCTCTACCTGTATTGTTAATAACCATCACGGGAAAAGTTAAGTGTTTATCTAACGCTACTATTCCATCCGGAACTTCCAAACCAGGCTCATCAATTACTTCCTGTTGCAATTCAGTGATTCTGACTGTGTGTCCTGCCACATAATATGGGTTTCTCTTCACCTTTGCTTGTATCAAATTAACCGACTGTGGTTTTAACGTCGTGGACATTTTAACTCTAACTAGTGCTGATATATGCATGTCTTCTTCCATATCTACATAGACGTCCTTGAATTTTAATTTGTGTAAATCAAAGAAAAGTCTTACTCCATTTTTTATTAAAAAATCTCTTCCTATCAGCATGTTTCTATTTAAATCTTTCACTACTTGAAAAAGATGTCTTACGTTGACCCCTCCTAACTTAAAATTGATCATTGTTTGTCCAATTACTTGTAAATTCTGTCCTGTAACAGAGTGAAGATTATTATGACTCTTAAATATTCTACAATTTCTCACTATTTTATATAAAAAACTTTCTTTAATTACACTAACCTGAGCTCCTGAATCAATTAATGTACGAACTCTATATTTTCCTATTTCTATTATACATGAGCTATGATCTGTTTTATTTTCTGTAAGCTGTTTGATTTCCTCTAGTTGAAAGTATTCTCTACCCGTTCTACTATGCTTGTTATTAACATATTCTTTAAACCTTGGGACCTTATTATTTTCCCTCCTACCACAGGTCCTATTTAATAGGTAGGGCGCCCGTTTCCCTGCATTCTTGTACCTGTAAAATTTCTGTGTCTATCTTCAACATTCCTATTTAGCCTGCTATTGCCATTTCTACTTGGTGTATTCGACTGGACATGCCTGTTACCACAAAAACGAGAAACGTGTCCGCGTTGACCAAACCCAACAGACTACATTTGTGTTATTTGTTTTACCCACTGTCTCACCGGTAGGATACCTCATTTGTCTCCTTTCATCATAAGCATTTCTATTACTACCTTGTAACGTCTGTACGCCTCCTCTCCTATTCCATCCGAACCTTGTTTGTCCTATCTCCATAGGCTCCTCAATTCTATCTTCTCGACTAGTTCCTATTTCTCGTCCTGTTCTCAATCTAAATCTACGTCTCAAATTTTCTTCTTGTACTGCAATATCTACAGCTTGTGACAACCTCTCGGGGTTTTCTCTCATCAGCTTAAACTTCAGTCCATCGGATTTTATGCCATCTACAAAAATCCCGACTAACATCCTCTCCACCTCTTCTCCTCGTACATTCTGTCCCAAGAATGCCTCTTTAGCCAGGTTAATCAACCTATCGCTGAACAATTGTACCGTCTCTCCATTGTTTTGTTTAGACTGTCTCAATACCGAAAACGCATGTTGTGTATCCGTTATTTCCGCGTATTTGTGTGCCAGGTCGTCTTTGAACTGCTCCCATGTCTCATCTACTCTAGCCTCTAATTTTCTTCGGATATGATCTGAAACCGGTCCTGTTGCTGCCTGATAAGCAAGTCTCATTTTCTCTTCATCTGATGCAGACACCAAATATGCATATTTCTGTATGGAAGTAACCCACTTCTTAAACTCTCTTGCCTGTCCGCTAAACTTAACAATTTCAGTTGCCATTCCTTGTTGTTTCATGACCGTATTAAGTCTATCTATCACTGTTCCCACTCCCGTCAACACTTGTGCTAATGAATCCTGCTCTGTCATGCTGAAATATTATTGTACAGACTAAATAATCAATTTCACATTTGTAATCAACTAATTTAAGAAATATTACCTTATTTACCTTATACACCAAGTTCAACCAGTTAATAGGTTTACTGATTACCCTACTCTCTGTTCCCGATCCAAGAAAGACGTATTCCTTTCCTCTATGCTCGCTGTCAGGTAGAACTCAAACACTAGGAGTCTGTGTTAGTTGAAACCGATCGCGCACTTCAGGTAGTTTCTTCTTCCAAGTGATCCCGCCCTTCAGGTAGTTTCTTCTTCGGATGCCTCAGTAACTTCAACCCCTGGTTGGGTCCCTACCAGTCTTCTGGCTTCTATTCGCCCCGGATGGGGTACATCAAATCGACGTCTTGAGAACCAAGGTACTTCATGTAAGCGATAATTTGGGTCCCCTCTTCAGTAGGTCGGCAGCCCAGTCCGCCCCTCCCACTTCCGAGAGTTCCCTGGCGATATCGCTACTTTTGATGAGGTTTTCATCTCTTCTGATTTTTCAAATTAGTGATTGAGTTTATTGTTGAGCGATTGTTTATTCAAAACTCCAAGGTCATGATTCTGCGGCCTTTAGTTCGCTCGAGGAAATCTTGACGAGAAGTAGACAACTGCTCAGTTAGTAAATTGTTTCTACTTGATTCGATTTATCTTGAAGGTTTCTTTTTCCTCTTATTTCAAATGATCCAGAACAAGATGTGCTCTTTCTCACTCTTTTGCTCAGCTGGCTTTCATATTTCAACTGACAACGACTGCCCGTACATCTAGCAAGTCCGTACAGTGAAGATTCTGAAAATATTTACAGACAACCACCCCTAGCCGGGCTTTTGGTTGCTGTACTTCTCACAAACAACGTAGAGGCCATCTTTCAATTTCGTTGTTGCGTTCAATACATGTTTAAAACCGTGCCGTATTTCTGTCTCTGGGTAATTGACGTGAGCGGAACAAGATCTTCAAAACGTTGTAATTTACTTCGATGTTGGACAGCGTATTGTGATTCCGCAACCCTCCAAGTTCCGATCCTGAGTCGTGGGCACCATTTATGGCTATATAACAGAGTAGGCTAACGAGTTCTCTGGTTTATTACAAATGTTGTTTATTTCTTATTGATGACAATCTGGACACAACATGGCGTCTTCTCTGCTCTGGCTCTAGATGTAAACTAACTCCTAACAACAAACTACGTCACGACTTGAGCATCTCTCTTCCCATTCCATCCCGATGCTCAATCGTGCTGTAGCCTTTTCCCACCTAATACCCAACTTCTGCTACACTTTCTCACCACTTCATTGCATTCATGTTGTATAATGATGATGAAGCATACCGCTCGCAGAGCCATTGAATTGTCAGCTCTAAATAAATTGCATTCCTTTTGCAAATGTCACGAGTTGTTATTTCGTGCGGTGCAAAAGTAGGGGAGTCCTGAGAACTCTGTAGCGAACAAGTCGCTGACAGAAAGCTTACATTGCCACTCCTCTGGTACGTCATTCCCTCTGTTCATGTTGGTCCTCCATGAGCTAACTTGCCTGAACAATAAAGTCTCGAAGCAGAAGTCTGCAATGAACGTGTGAAGTGTTATGACAATCACATTTTGTAGGCCTTAATGCACGATGGAATAGGTGGCCATCTATCCGTCCTGGAGTCAGTTCCTAGGTGGCCTTTTATGCCAGTTTTAGTCCAGACGAGGAACGCAGGCTTCGAACGCTCGCCCGACAGTGATTACGATAGTATCAACGCAACCTCATAATGGTAATAATACCTCGAGACTGAGCACCTGGCGAAGAATTTGAACAGAAGCTTAAGGAAATATCCCAGATACAGAAGGATAAGGGCGGGAAAAAAGAGGAAGACCTGTGTGCTCTTACCGCAAGTTGGGAAAAAAAATCCACGTGCTTTTTTTCTCCTCTTCATCAGAACGGAGAAGTCGATATGATTACAATTGCAAATATATGTTGTACTGAATCATGACCGGTGTATATCCAAAATGTGCCAACATTGGTTCGAGGTATTGAACAGTTCTCATGTCAATTGTTCATCTCTTTGGTTGGGAGGGGGAGGGGGATGTGTGGTTGTTTCCGAAGACGCGAGGGACTGTTTTCATGTTACAAAGTCTGAGAGTACGCATGAGAGTACTGCACAGATCATGACTGAGCACAGCTCATACAAACTGAGCTGGAATTAGGAGTATGTTGGTGATATTTTCCCTACAGGTTTTAGACATTTTGTTATCAACAGACCCCAGTCCAGTACCGAGGGAGGCGAAGACGAGGTATAACCACGACCCAATGCCACCTTCATGTGGCCATCACGGATAAAGGCAGCACTGTTGCAGTCTTGTCTTGAGGGTAACTGTCAAAGAGTTGAAAGTGAAACTCTTCTACTGCACTTTTTCCATGGAAAGGCTCAAATATTGCATGTTCGTTATAAATAAACGGACAGATTGCAACCAGCGCCCTTATCAGGACGAATGGGGAAGGGGATGAACTTGTGACCTAGCCAACCTCTTTGCCTTCCCCCTTATTCTTTTCCTATCAAGTTTGCTTGTTACAACGTTTTCAAGTGTATTTCTACTCATACAGTACCCATGACTATTTACTAATTATATGTATAAGTTTTAATACGCCTCCATCGAACGCATACAACTGTAACGTTGATTTACTCTTTCACGGTTACTTATGTAACTCTGTTCCATGCAGCAATGTAACATGTTCAGAAATATGCAGCTATCTTACAGTTACACCTCAGTAGTCGGGGTGGGTTCGCTTGTTGGCGAGGGACACTGGCAATGGGGAGTTAATCCACGCGCAAAAACTAGTCAAGTGCACTCACTAGTACAGGGTGTGTTTTTAATGACTGTGCAGTGTTTGAAAATACAAAACGTTACAAACAGGCTGGGATCGACAGAGTTAATTTATCCTCAACCTAATAAGAACATGATATATGACGTCGCTATATATTAATTTTGATATCCGGCAGGATAAATGTCAGGGCTGGCGTTAAAAGGTAACCGTCGTGTCTTTCGACAAGTAGTCAGCCGGCTTGTGTACTTGTTAAGACTTCCCATAGATAAACTCTCGCATGGCCAGGGTTATTGTCGCTGATCCTACTGCTGCCGATTAGTATACTCTTGGCAGCCCAATGCCATACTTCTGAAGGTGCAGTCTGCCGCTATTCCAGAAACAATTAGAGCAGTGGTTCTCAATCGGTGGGGAATTCCTCCCTAGGGGGGAATTTTAGGGTTTCCGGGGGAGGGGAGGGGGAATAAAGATTATTTCAAGATCGCGTTAATACAAGAACCGATTACTTGATATTATTTTTTCCCTCCATACTTTACAGTTCTGTACTTCTCGCCCTTCTGAAATTCGTTTTATAACGTAAGTAGACCAGCAAATCACGTTTTATGTAGACATCTAGACTTGTTATAGTATGTGTTATTAAATTTAGCTTCCATTTTTATGTTTAGTTTACGTATACTGTGTAGGGTGTATGTGGGAGGGAGGGAGGGGGGGGGGGTTATAGAGAGGAAATACAAAAGTGTGGGGGTGACATTCTGAACATATGGTGAAGGGCTGCATGGACAAAAAAAAAAAGAGAGTTGAGAACCATTGCATCAGAGTAAGTTAGTAACTATCGGAGAAGGTTGTACTAGCTTTCCCTGGCATTTGAAAGTGCGGGGAGCTTGAAAAGATGGTTGTTTCATAATGTTTGCACTGGGACGCATGCTAAGAATAGATACGGTTTCAAAGTCGGCTTGACAGAAGGGTTTGTCGCGCTTAAACTTTCTCTGGTGGCCGCGGTAGAGGTTCTTTCCCCGTGCCGGTCTGCTGGACATTAAAATGTTATTTCTCGTGCTCTCCAAAAAGCTTTGACTATTTTCCTCTCATAAAAATGTAGAATAACCAAAAATTAAAGACTATGAACCATATTTTATATAACACAGTTTAGTCAATAAAGGGAAGAACAGAGTTTCTAAAAGTTAGCCAATAAACAAAACCATGTCTGGTGTTTGACAGTGAATCACTTTCCACTGTTCATCAATAGTCTGCATTACCTCAATGTCATTATATCTGATCTGTACATTGTACCTTTGTGTAATTTCTTTGTGATACAAAAAGCTACAGAAGTAGTGTATGATAAACCTCCCGCACAGCTGACAGTCTTCTACTTTCAAAACTCCTGGCTTAAAAGATATAAGAATCTGTAGTAGATCTATTATAGCAGACGAGATTTCATAGCAGCTACACATTTATGTTTGTTTGCTGACGAAGGCCTTTGCCACTACGTCCATTACTTGTGATCATGTTCTTGTAAATCTTACCGTTTAATTTCTCTGTTTTGGTGATTCACATATTTATACACAAAAGAATGTTCAGTTTTGAATCCATGGATACCTGCACATTTAGGAAATTACTGCAATGAAATGGCAGACAATAAAGTTAAAAATCATAACACATTAGTGTGAATATGAGTACAGAAAACGCTAAATAAACAGTTTCAATAATATATGTTATGTTCTTCTGACTTGTTGCTATCAAGACGGTGTAGGGAAGACAGCGAGAGAAAATTATTGACAGTCTTGTGTCATGGCTCGGAAGGGAGTCAGAAATTTCTTCTCCATGACATCGGAGATCGCAATTTGTGAGAAGCATGATCGCCCTTGCCAGCCGGCAAGGCACTTGATTACGGTGTTATGTCGTACGATGTTCTCACATATTGGGCATTCCCGTACGGGCTCAGTCCTCCGATGCAGCAGTCATCCCAAAGCATTTCTGCTCACAGCTCCAATGAGTAGTTAGTTATGATATTTTTTCTCTTGACCTCGAAGGCGGAATTGAGGTGCTTGACCAGGCTTCACTCACAGTTCATGTAGTCGGGCTAGAAATGGAGTCTTGTCGGTATCCGCAAGCCGAGACCGCACTGCTTCTTCACGTTTGTATTGGTGAATTATTTATTTGCCAGCTGATCTGCGCGTTCATTGCCTTTTACTCTGGCATGTTCCCGTCCGACTTCCAGGTTAGTAATATGAAGCCCGATTCCCCAGTGCTGTCTATCCATTCAGATTTCATTTATCGTGTTCACGATGTAATTACCGAGTGTGATTTCATGTTGTCTATCATGGTTGTTATGGTTTCTTGGCAAGTTTTGCAGAAGGTAATTTGCCATTGCTTTCCTTCTGGACAGTGACTGTACTAGTCGGTGGCCATAGCCATTGTCTCAACTGATGAGATCATCTGCCTATCGCAGCAGAGTGCAGACCATAAGTTAACAGTCGGTCGGCTGCTCTCACACTCCATCCAGAGTCTGTCAGGGCTGTGTGCTGTCACCCTATTTGATTAACCCGTACGCCAAAAATATAATGAGAAATGACAGAGGTGATATAAACAGGGAGCTATATGATGCCCTAAATATCGGTGGTCCTGACATACAACAGATTCGATATACTGATGATACAGTATTGCTATCCACAACACAGATTTTATAGAAAACCTAATACCCTCAATCCAATTTAATAGTGAAAATCACAACTTATATCATAACATAGCAAAAACAAAGGTAATGCGTACAGATAAAACTATTATGGAGAAAGAAATATATGTTTATGAGGACAAAGTTGATTTGATAGACAATTTCGAATATCTTGGGTCATTGATTACTAACAATGGTGACACAATGAAAGAAGTTAAAGACGAACATTTATTGCTCTTCAAAGACTAAGACAACTGAATAAATTATTTAGAGGGACAGATAGAACTTCAAAAATTAGATTTTTAAGAGAATACATCTTTCCCATTGCAACATACGCCTGTGAGACCTGGACACTTACTAAACAAGCTGAACAAAAAAAAAAGTCGCTTAAAAGTCGACAGGGTCGACTTCATTGCACCGGGTTTTATCCCATATGGCTCGGTCTCTTTCCGCAGCGCGGAAAGCGTCGCACAAAGCACGAACTCCGTAGCTTTTAGCGACGACCCACAGGAGTCTCCGAAACATTTAACTCGTAAACCGAAGAGCGCGGCCGGAATCGAACCCACAACCTTCGGAGCACGAGTCAAACGGCTTGACCACTTTGAACAGCGCATAAATGCCTTTGAATATAAATGTTCTTGACGAGCTCTAAGAATATCATTGATAAAGAAAGGAACAAATGCATCAATACTTAAAGAGCTGAATATTGAAGAAGGTTGGCTATTAAAGACGATAAAACAAAGACAATTGAAATATTTTGGTCACTTGAAATGTCACGACAGTTTGAAGAGAACAATAATGGAGGGTTATATGTCTGGAAAGAGATGAAGAGGAAGACCAAAGAGAAGATAGGTGCAGGATGTAGCGGATTATCTCCAGATGGGTGTATCGGATGCGGGACATCTTGCTTATGATCGAGAAGTTTTTCGGATGGTTGTTATGTGAGCGAGGCTCTGCAAAGGCCATGCTACTGAATGAATGAATGAATGAATGAATGAATGAAAGAAAGAATGAATGAATGAATGAATGAATGAATGAATGAATGAATTCATGTTCCACTGTCGATGCAAGTGCTCTGGAGGCAGTGGCCAGCTCCCCAGTCAGACTTGGATCTTGATTTGCTATATTCCCCATCTTTTCAATAAGTGACTTCTACTAATGCATGGTATGCTTGCAGACTTCTATAATCAGCCATCTTAGAGCACAGTGACAACTATCATATGTGGGCAGGGAAGGCAGGCGTTAGACATGGTAGTACCTACAGTTTGGTTGACCGCCATGATGTTTTCTGGATAGTTCACCGACATTTTGTCCAATTGTGACATCTGTCTCTATCTTGTGGCTCTTAGTAGCCGTTAGCTTGCGACAGCGGCCATCACAAAGGCAACATCTTTGACGAGCTTGCTAAACCAGGGAGGGTTGCCGACATGGTTATAAACTTTCTGTGAGTTAAGGCATGCTCACCCATCATGTGCTGCTTGCTTGCGCTCGCTGGCTGTGAACTCCAGCGCGAAGTCCTGTATGTCGGATGAAGACATCCTATTGTCCAACATCAGTGTGATGTCATACCGGACCTGGGGTTTGCATGGGTATCAGTTGTCCCGTGTCTGGTTTATTGGTGTGCAGACTGGTGGTTCCTCGCCGTGCAGGCAGATACTCTCCGACTTCGGAAGAATCTGAATCAGCGATCTTATACGTTAGCCAGAACCCCGAAGGGACCTGTTGCCGAGAACGCATGATTAGGACGTGTTAGTAAGTCTTGGCTAGTATAAAACCTGGCCCTGGTGCCTTGGAAACACATATTGCGTCCCACCCATCATGTGAAGATTGGATTCGACGGACTGGGCGGAAGATTGATTGATTGATTGATTGATTGATTGATTGAGGAACCGACATCACAGCATTCGGGACATTCCCATAAGGGCCCCGTCCCGATCCTCAGCAGCCAGCGAAGAGTTCCAACACTAATAGTTCCAGTAGCAATCTGATTATATGTCCGTCTCGCCTTTCCTCTGAGCATCGATCGTCAGCCAGATCCCCTCGTCACACCTCGCTGCCTCATTCTTACCAGACTATGGTGATACATTTGCTCTTCCGAGGTGTACACGTGCTCCCACAAGGCCGCAACCACGTCTGTCTTGTCATGCATCAATACTCCACCAAGTTTTGCCGAGCCAGCCAATCTGTCCGCCTGTTCATTCCCCAGCACACCGGCATGCCTCGGAGAAAAGATCCAGGTGATGCTTGCTACCCGTGACCTCCGAAGCGAAGCAAGCCACTCTGCACGAAGACTGCCTGTTCTCACCCTCCTCAGCATGCTTTCTGAGTTAGTTACAATCACAATATGTGTATGTATCGTGTTCTCTATCCAGCGGAAAGCTGCATTGACCGCCTCCACCTCCATTCTTAAGCTAGATGTTGTGTCATCATAAGCCAGGCTCTCCTGCACCAAACGCCGACCATTAGCTTCTTCTAGTTCAAGGAACACACACACACACACACACACACACACACACACACACACACATATATATATATATATATATATATATATATATATATATATATATATATATATATATATATAAAAGGTGACTACCAGCAGGCAATGTACAGCGCCATAAACATGACAGTACACCCATGACGCCCTGGTTTTCCATTATAGCTGGATGAATCTCTAGCCGTCTTGCTTTTGGATCTAGATGTACTCGGGCAAGAGCATAAAGTCTTGTTAAGTCTTCCTCACTTAAATCCATGTCACTGCGAAAGTCACTCTCACCCTACCCCAGTAACTCCTCGTCGTATGATTATGGGCGAGCGAGGAAGCGGTATACGTGGGTTACATTGGCAGCCGCAGTGGCAGACATGCAGATCCCGTCACTGACAGGAGCAGTAGTGAACTCCTGCAGCTGCAAGCTGAGCGGCCCTCCTCAGGAAAGCACTGCTCACCTAAATGACACGAGGAAATGGCTAGAAAAGTTCCATAAACATCACATGCCTCATCACGTTCCTACCCTCTAGTGTAGCGAGCGATTGGAGGGAACCTGTCTCTACTTTGCGGTCGATAAACGTGATACAACTCTCCTTTAGTGTGATTAAAATCAACTGACCACACTGCCCAAAAAAACCCGGGTTAATATCCGCCACATCAGTCACCATCGTACTCATTCATACTCATTGGATCATACTGGATGATAGTGAGCTTCACGATGCTCATCATTCATACTTTGGGATGGCTGCTGCATTGGAGTACTGAGCACGCATGGGAATGCCCAATGCGCGGTGACGTCTTCGTGATAACATAACATAGCATAACATTCATGACGGACAACCCATTCATGCTGGGAGGTGACTGAAGGATGGAACAGCCCAGCTGACGTCATCAATTTTGTACACACAAAAATGGCGGACCTCAGACTAGTGGGATGTAAGATCTACAGTGTGTGGGGCACGTTATTATTCGTGTTATTGTTGTATGCTTCAGGTTGGTACATTTTACAGTTTCTTTGAGACACATAGACATGTCTCTTTTGTTGCTGTCATGTTTGTTTTCAAGACGTGCTTTTAGAAGGACGAGATTGGATACCAATTGTAAACAATGAAGTCCATTGTTTTGTGTTTTCTCGTTTTCTCTATCTACACTTGAGTCACTTGTGGTGTGGTGGTGTGGTTTCAACATTGTGCTATGACTTTATTTACACGGCGTGAAGCTGAGAAGACTCTAAAGTTAAAGAAATGTATTAGTTTTAAGTTCTCTCTCTCTTGATTTTGATGCTAGTAAGTAAATAGGAATTAAATGGCCTTGAGGAAAGGAAGTGATCATTTTAATTGTGACTGGCCGAGCAGAGAACAGAATCAGTATCACTATCAGAAAGCTTTTTGAACACAGATTTGAAAACCTAGCTATGGGGCGGTTGAAATGAAGTAGTTTTATCCACCAAGCCAAACGACTCTGCAGAGAAACCACCGATCTGCCCACAGTTGGTATCCCCCTAACAACTATTCCAGAGCGAACTCCATGGAAAGATGAGCATAGACTATCATTACAAATCCAGACAAAAGTGAGAGGAATATTTGACAAGGAAGATCAGAACAGTGTGCAGCGCAGAACAGCCACTCTCAGCTTCCTTGATGAAGAATACCCACAGGACCTCTGGATCCGAGTCTACACAGATGGGTCAGCACAAAATGCTGTTCGAAATGGAGGAGCGGGAGTGTACATAGAATACCCAAATAATACCAGGGACACAGCTAGAGTACCGACAGGAAAGTACTGCCATAACTACGATGCTGAAATTGAGGCAATCAAGATAGCAACAGAGAAATTACTAAATACCAGCAATGGTACATAACCTGTGGTGCTATTGACAGATGCAAAATCAGTACACGAGGCGCTCCTGTCTGGGAAATTGCCAGTACTAAGGACACTACTTTCTGAACTTAGCAGTCAGCATAAAGTCACCATACAGTGGATACCATCCCACTGTGGAGTACCCGGGAACGACAGAGCTGATCAATTGGCTAAGGAAGGAGCCAAAGAAGAACAGCCTGATGTGCCTGTAACATACCACCAAAAGAAAAGAATGATCAAATCAGTCAGAAAGCCACCAAAACCTGCTCAAGATGACTACCACGTTATGGATAGACCAGAACAAGTCATTATTCTGCGCCTCAGAACAGGGCACAATAGATTACGCAACCACATGTATACAAAATTCAAGATTGGTGAAACAGCCATGTGTACATGTGGATTGGCGTCGCAGACAGCAGAGCACATACTCCAAGACTGCCCAAAATATAACATATCTAGGCAAACCTTCTGGCCTAGAGAGACGACAGTGGAAGATAAACTCTATGGACCGCTGTGTGAACTGAAAAAGACAGTTCAATTCATACAAGAGACAGCACTGCAGTTATAGACATATTTCAAGCGAACGAAAGAAGAAGAAGAAGAAGAAAGCTTTTTTTATGGAAGTGACTTCCGAATACTTTTAGCGGGTTCTATCATGATTTTCAGTTTGAGTATTTACTAACGAGACCACCACAGATAGATGGGCCTTGAAAAACCAAATCTTGTGGTACCTCGATGCCTGTGCTGTATGTCATTTCTAAGCGGAGATATTCACAAATCAGTGTCAGTATCTCCAGGGGAAAATATTGTAATGATTTCCCTAATTTCAGAGCTCTTCAGTGTGTCTCGGTATCTCCGCATGCGAGGTTGCCACAGACGGGTCATACATGGATATGAAAGCTGACTTTAAAAATATGTTCCGTCATGGTAGTTAATAATGTTTAAAATTGAATGTTTAAACTTGTATTCTCTTTAACTGTAGTAGGTCAAATTACATGTTTTGAGCCTAGTCTAATCGCCAATCCAAAATATTCGCATCGGCCGCCATCTTGGCTTTCCATTCACAATGACCAAACAACATATCTGCAGAAATAAATGTCTACCACATATAAAGCGATATAAGCCATGGAACTCTATAAGTATAATTAAAAATGGGTGCAGAATTCGAATATCCATCAAAATATATCTTACAATTAAATAAACAAGCTCTAGAAAATAAAATTACTTACTTTTTGTCAAATAATTCAATGTATTTAATATGTCACGATAATTTCAACCAATCGCTGTGCACAGAGTATTAGACTAACCTTTTATGATGAACCTAAGATGGCGTCTGTTATTGTCACGTGATATTTGAATGAATGAATGACGTAAGCATGAATGGTCTTTACGTCCGCCATTTGGCATGGTTGAACTCGCTAATACTTTTGAGGCGAGGTTCTTTGGTAAAACTTTAGTGATATTCTCCAAAATTCTTTCCTACTTATAAAACCAGCACAGCTGGATAACCACTGAAAACACTCCAACTGTACCTCATTTAAGTTTGTATGTCAATTCTGAGCCAAGAAATTAAGGATAGGTGTCAATTTCTTTAAGTGAAAGGATCTGAATATAGAGGAGAATGTGACTCTTAGTAGTACTTAAAAAGTTTAGTACTTAAAAAGTTAGTGTTTTTTTTTTTTGTTGCCTCAATATAAAATTCAATATCTCAGTAACCAACTGAGGGAAAATGATGAGATTTAGTATATAACCTTATCATTATGTCCACCCAACAAAAATTTTTTTGTTCTGGAGATTTTACAGCAGATTTCAAAGTTTGTTTATATCCGGTATATAAATTATGACTTAGAGATTACGTCCATCATTTTAACAGTATTACAGCTTCACCAAGACACGTCCCCGCATTTAAAAAAATTTTCACGTGATTTCCGTTTTGAAACAAACAGCGCAAAGTTAAATGGGATTGTTCAGAGGTGTCTCCAAATGGGGGTTCTTTCATGAAACGTGATTATATAAATAAACTAGCTGACAAGGCCCGGCTTCTGGCGAGGATCTATCTATCTATCTATCTGCCTGTCTATCTGTCTGTCTGTCTGTCTGTCTGTCTAGCTAGATAGCTAGCTAGCTAGCTACCTACCTACCTACCTGTCGACTGGCCGACCAACCCACTGACCGACCTACCTTTCTGCCTACCTACCTACCTACCAACCTACCTTTCTGTCTGTCTGTCTGTCTGTCTGTCTGTCTGTCTGTCTGTCTGTCCGCACTATTAAATATTGATAAAAGTTACTGGAAAAAATGTGAGGACCATGTGTTGAAAGAGGAAGAGGACTATTGGAGAAAGGATGGATTGAATTTTATGCAACCGAGAGCAATCATCAACCTACTGGAATCGTCCGACACAGATTAAGGTCTGAGCAGATCGCAGACCTTAATCTATGTACACACTTACTGGGATATTTTGCTCCAACTATTCAGATGAATTGCAGGCCCTAAACATTACAGCATCAGCTGAAGAAACAAGAAGGAAATGAAAAATAAGGTAAGAAATATAGTCCTTCTACTTTCCTGTTAATTTACAAATTATTTACCCCGTGTGTCAGCGACTTGTTCGCTGCAGATTCTCAGGACTCACCTACTTTCGCACCACATGAAATAACAACTCGTGACATTTGCGAAAGGAATGCAATTTATTTAGAGCCGACATTTGAATGGCTCTGCGAGCGTTATACTTCATCATCATTATACAACATGAATGAAATGAAGTGGTGAGAAATGATGCTCGAAATCACAATCTACATGAATAGCCTAATGTTTGCCTATTGCCTAGAAACTATAGCATTTGTTAAGGATACGTCTGCTCTCTACCGTCTCCAGTCGTGGTCTGTTTGCCCGATACACATTGCGTGGACAAGCACGGACACTGTCCTCTCCGTGCAGTAGCTATTATTGCGTGCATGGTCTCGCAAGCACACTGGCTTGTGAGCTCGAGTAACCGGGCACTTCACGGTTACTCGCAAGGACAAGCTTCCCAATGGCTTGGGGAAAGCCCTCGCTCAGCTGTACGCATTGGCCCCTGGTCTGACACAAATGTGTCTCCTTGTGAGGCTATTAATAGTGCTTGGTGTCTCTCCTGTCTGGTGTCTCCCTACTAGACTTGTGTTTACTCTCCTTACCTCTGTAAGGTCTTATTGGAGATCTTGACAGGCTCCCCTCCTCGCTGTGAAGTGTTACTTCCCTTTTACTCCTGTTTGTAACACTTCTGGTCACAAAGAAAAATTGGTTGCTCCAATTTTGTCAGATATCCAATAAGTTAAACTCTCTAGTGTGGGGATAGAACAACTCTCTTCTTCCTTTACTCACACTGCTTTACCTTTTCACTTGGCTAATTAAGTAGCCCATGTATCAGTATAGTTGGTATTATAGATATCTTTGGGAATTGTATTGGACCGGAACCATTGTCTTATGACTTATGTCCTGGCTTCCGTCGTTTGACCCTATGTCTTTTGACTTTCACCTATTGACTTCTGTCTTGACCTGTCCTCAAATTTCCTGAAATGACAACACACATACAAGTTGACTCTATTCTGAGTACAACGCATGAGCACAAAGTGTTCATGTTCCCCTCAATATCCCCTCCAACTCTTATACACATAGTTCTACTTTTCACCTTCTCGCTTCCGCTTGTGAAAAGCTATATTCAATGTTACCTAAAGATTTCTAAGAAGTTATTGTGTCCCCTGAATTTAAAGTTATTGTTCTTTGAACTGAATAGTGTGTGCATCGTTTATGTGTTTGTTTTCCTGTTTGTTTGCATGTTTTTCTAATAAACTACAGTGTACTTAACTCTCTAACATGTGTATGCGTTAGTGTACTAAATGCGTGTGTTCCTTCAAGCGCCGTAAATCAGTTTATTGTGGTTACAAACGTTCGTTATTCTTATTTGTGACCACAACTCCGCTTTCTGAAGCTCAAAGTACGTTCTATATATACTCTATTAAAGTATGGCAGTAACACACATAAAAACTCGACAACACATTGCTACACAGATGACACAGACAAGTCAAATTAAGATATTTACAGCGGTGGAAAAATTTTCCGCTGTCTTTCTCTCTCGCTCTCTTTCTTTCAATGTTTACTAATTTTCGCATTCTCTCCTCGCATTTATTCTCCTTGCATACATCTTTCATTCACTTTCATACCTTTCTTTCACTCAAACATTCTATCGTCATTAAAATATGTTTCATAGCATCAAATACATGAATAATACATATATACATTAAACGATTGGCTGAATTATAACAGTAATCACGCCAAATGACTGTGCGTTTTGTTTGCACGTGTCATGTCTATACATAATATACAAACTTATGAGGATGGTTTGTTACCGATCCTGTAATAGTAACTTACATAGTTTTGGTGTGCTGACCTAAATTACCCTCAAGGGAAATAATCTAATAAATACTTTTATTTAAGTGAATTGGGTTAATTACATTAACGTGTTATTTGTGAAAAAGATGATATTAATTCCTAAATGGTTGGGTTAGTTCGGAAATGATATTTTAGATAAATGAATTTATAAATGATTATGATTATATGGTAATACACTAATATAATATCTAACAATCGTATTTCTATAATTGGTGTTTTATGAAATGGGTTATTAACTACCTAATGGTGATTTCTTACTACCAAATAAGAAAATAAAGTTATATATGCATTTGAACAATTTGCAATTCAATTATTAATAGAAAAATGAAGTTATAGGTACTGTTAATAAAATAATAATATACATATATCACAGTTACATTTCTATATCTAATTACACTAAATCGACGTCCTCCTTTGCGTTGTGAAGATGGAGCAATACTCTTTGTAGACTATTATAACACAGTTCATTTCGGCAAAGTCTTCTATGCTCTCCTTCGTGGATAGTGTATAAATATAGTTTCCTACTAAGTTATGTAGGTTCATAGCTAACACTTGAATGTTCTTCTAGCTTATATGTGTCAGCGCATGTTACTTCTGCGTCTGTTCCTTACACTTCTCATAGCACTGTTACTTTCACACAGGTTATACATTTGGTGATTATAACGCACTTACAATGTTTCATAATTACCACATACGGCACTGAGTTATGTACTATTACAGTGTCACTGTTTCTGGTGGTTTGTGGTCGATCCCTTCCTGTAAATCAGGTATTTCAATGGATGATGGTCGACTCAAAATGTCTGCAACAGTGTTGTATCTTCCTTTTAAGTGCTGGATGGTAAACGTGTAATTTTGGAGAATCAAAGCCCACCTGTAAATTCTGTTGTTGGTAGGAAGTCCAGACTGCATCACAGACAACGGAGAGTTATCGGACTCAATTACAAACTGTGCTCCTGCCAAAAATCTATGAAACTTCTTGACGCAATAGATCAAACTGAGGCCCTCCAATTCTGATGCTGAGTATTTTGATTCAGCAGGGGTAATCTTGCGACTTACGTACATTACGGGATGGAACGTCCCGTCGTAGAACTGTCCTAGTATCCCAGATATGGATATGGCACTCGCATCTGTGCGTAAGAAATAAGTGAGTTTTGGGTTAGGCATACGAAGGATAGGTGGAATGCTGAAAAGATGTTTCAATTTTGATAACGCACTAATTAATCCTGCATCTTTTACAGATAACTTAGCCGAAGCTTTTAAGATGTTAGAAAAAACACTGGTGATTTCCGCCAGATTTGGAATGAATTTACTATAATAGTTTACCAAACCCAGTAAACTTCGGACCTGTTTCTTGGTCGTTGGCATTGTCAAATTCAGAATCTTGGTGACGATTCTGTCATCAGTTTTTAATTGGCCCCTGCAGATGGTATGACCCAGGAAGTCAATTTGTTCCATGCCCAACTCTACTTTGGTCGGCTTCGCTGTGAGCCCAAATAATCGCAACCTGTCGAAGACTTGTCGAAGTTTCAGTAGGTGTATTGTCCAGTCTTCCGTATGGATGCATATGTCATCTATATAAGTTGAAATATTGGTCATACCTCAGTTTCGTTTCTATTTTTATGCTGTCAATGGTCGCAGTTGTGTCTACCGTAGGAACTGGTAATTCCATCTCGTCTTTGTCTGTCTCGTTCAATACTGTTGTGGTGCTAGCTGTGTGTGCTGTTACCTGGCTAAGTGTGTTTGCGTTGTCACTGTCGTGTGTCTCCCTACCTAGTGAAGTTGTGTTGTGTACGTCTGTCGTCTCATTGCTTGTTGTTGGTGCAATTTGTTGGTCTGTCTGTTGTTCTTGTCGTGAAAAATATGGTTTCAGCATGTTGATATGAAATATCTTTAAGTGTCCTTTTATCGATATTTCATAATCCACATCTGATATTTTACGTTCAATGGTGAAAGGTCCTTGCCAAGATGTTAGTAACACATTATGTTTATCAGGTAGTAGTATCAAAACCTGGTTTGGTTCAAGGTGAATAGTTTTAGCACCCTTATTTGCATAGTTGTGGTTTCCATTACTCGACACCTGCATTAGGGGTCCAGTAATATCGACCGCTATACTCTCATGTGGTATAGATGCTAGTACTGACCGTTGAACTTCGGCCTTCACATGCTTTCCCTTTCGTACAAGATGTTGACAGACAGTACAAGATCGACAGAAAGATTTTATGTCGGAACAGAATTTAGGCCAGTAAAATTGTGATAGAACTCTGGCTTGCGTTTTATAATAGGCCAAATGTTCAGCACACGGTGACTCATGTGCGATTTTTAGCACATTCTGTCGGTATGTTACAGGTAACACCGTCTGCTGAATTTCATGGTTATTATATGTGTAACAACGCATGAGAATTCCGTTAAGTCTTCTAAAGTACCATGAAGCATTTTTAGACACTTTCTTTCGTTCACACAACAAGTTAAAATAAGGTGTGATTGTTTGGTCAGTGTTTTGTGCCTCGATCAATTTTTGTCGAGTAGTGTTGGTATCTGCACCACTTGGTGTTAATAGCTGTAGCGTTTCGTTTTGTAAGTCAGTATAGTTTGTTTCTGTATCTGACTTAGTTACAGCGTTGGCCATGTGTGTCTCTTTCCAGGCTCTTATGTCGACTTCTGTACATTCTTTCAATGCATCTAGGCATCCTAAAATAAGATCAGTGCGTGGATCTTGAAGGATAGCACACGTAAATGTGCCGGTAAGGAACGGGGTATTGATATGCGCTTTTGCCAGTGGATATTTCTCGATGGTTCCAGAGAAAGTACGGCATTTGACAAATTCACCCGTATAATCTTCTGGTCTAGCAAGTTCTCTCCTTAAACCCAGTAGAGTGCTCCCACTATCAACTAAACATTGGCATGGTTGCCCATTGACCAGTGCATCGTAGAACTTAAGTTTACCTCTGGAGGCACACGCTGCGTTAGAATCTTCATTTGAACAATGTATTATGTGCCCACATTTCAATTTACCCTCCGCATGAAACTGATGGCATACTTTACAATTCTTAAAGTCTAAAATATCTGTTACTGATGATACACTCTGACATTCATTCGTTGGCAACACATTCACAGGTTCGGGATCAATGTCACTCTCATCGTCTGATGATGTATCGATGAGTGCTGCATTATTTGCCTTCATTCTCTGTCTCCCAATACATTTATTGCTATAATGGCCATAACTTGAACAAAAATAACATTTAACAGCACGTTTAAAGGATGATCTTCTGCTTTCTTGCTTCTTTAGCACTGCCTGTAAGTGTGCCGGATATGTGGGGTTCTTATCACACATCGAGTAAGCCGGATGAAAAAGATTGCAATAGTTACATCGAGGTGGTTTCTGATGTGTTTTGTCATTCTTACGGTACTCTTTCTGGTTGTAGGATCTATCAGGAACTTTGTTTGCAAAAGCTGTAATTTCTGTGTCATGTGATGTTGTTTTAAATATGTCCCGATTAGATGAAAAATAAGCTGACCCCCATTTCTCTAATTGTTGAATGGACTCAATATCTGACTGTTGTAAAAACTTTGCAAAAGGGGTAGGTACGGTAGAAATCACTTTGTCCATTACCATCAGCTCTTCTAGTTTTTCATAGCTGTTACCTACTTTAGCAGCTCTAGTCCACTTTTTAAATGTGCTCTGCACGTTAGAGATGTAGTCTAAGAAGGTTTCAGTTGCTTTTGGCTTAATCTGTGAGAATTGAATTTGGTACCCAGTAGCGTCTAAAAGAAAATGTTGCATTATCCTATCGTGTATGTACTGATAATTGTTTCTAAGCTCTGTAGGTATGGATTCTATTACTTTTAAAGGCTCCCCACTCAGGTTCCTCATGTAAATCATTGCCCAATCCTCTAAAGGTATTTTCTGTGTTTTTAGTTGGAATTCTATGTTTTCAGTCCATTCGCTAATAGAATCACCTACACTGTATGGTTTGATAAGGCCTTTGTACTTACTAAATTTGTTCTGTTCTTCTTGGCTCTTTTGTTTGCTAGAGGCTATTTGTATGTTAGAATCTACCTCCATTTCCTTCATCTTTAGTCTAGTTTCTGAATCTACTTGTATCTGCTTTTGTTTGGTGGCTTCCTCTGCTTGTTTGTTAGCCTGCTCTAAGTCTAACTGTTTCTGTTTGATAGCTTGATCTGACTCTAATTGTTTCTGTTTGATAACTTGATCTGACTCTAATTGTTTCTGTTTGGTAACTTCTTCTGCTTGTTTGTTAGCATAATCTAAGTCTAATTGTTTCTGTTTGGTAACTTCCTCGACCTCTTTCATTTCTTTTTTGATGCTGCCTTTCTAATGCATGCTCTTTTGTCTCTCTCTAAAGCAGCCTTCTTTTCCATACGAGCTATTTCTTCTTTATACTTTTGATCCGCCCATTTTTCTAGCTTATCTCCAGTGTGGCCCATTGCGATGCCTGCCTGGATACATTCATTTAGTGACGCCATTTTGTGGCGTAATGTTAGTTCAAAATGATAATACAATAATATTCACACAATAGTTTATAATAATGTGTTAGTAAGTGTACATCTTTTACTGAAAAAGAAGATGCATGATTAAGTTAGAGCATACCAAAATATTCGGAAAATATACTCATCTAATTCTTTGGAAAGTACGGTACTTGGGATGTTCCACCGCTGTCTTTCACACTTACACAATGGTTTGACTTGATAACACAAGGGCTGCTTCTGGTTAGTAGAGCAGCAAAAATTAGACACAAGCTTAAGTTGTCAATGCAAGCTTATATTTCATGCGAATGATGAATCAAAAAATGTGATAGATAGTGATAAATGGTGTTAATGGATGATTGATATGATCGTCTGAATGATTGTTAGATGATATGTGAGATGATTCGTCGTATGACAGTCGATGTCGTCTTGTCTTCACTTTCTGACTATGGTGTAACTTAGTTCTAGGCTGCAGTTCGTCGCTACTCTATTTACTGACTTCGTAGAATGGTGACATTGATGGCTGTATCACACGCAATGAAATGTACACGGTGGTTACAATGGTAATGTTCACTGATGATTGTATACATTTCAATTGCTTTTAGTATAATAACACACTTTCTAATTAATATTGGTAGAATTTCACACTGTAGCGATTTAATTTGGCTCAATTGTGGTTCACACTCCACAAATTGGTGATCGTATAATTTACCAAAGAAAATTATTTATGTCATGTATAGAAACAAATTTGCATTACTTTGAAATATATCACACAGTAATGATGTTGAATCGTGCAATGAAGTGATTCTGGTTCAGAACTTTCTAATACCACTCGATAGCTGGCGTTGGTTTAGTGGTTTATAACACCACTTGCCTGCTGGCGTAAACTGTTGGTTGAATATTACAACACATGCCTGCTATGACTGCTCTGCTGGCGTTGGTTAACTGTGTTCTGATACCAATTGCTTTGCTGGTGTTGGTTCACTGTGTTCTGACACCAATTGCTTTGCTAGCGTTGGTTCACTGTGTTCTGACACCAATTGCTCTGCTGGCGTTGGTTCACTGTGTTCTGATACCAATTGCTCTGCTGGCGTTGGTTCACTGTGCTCTGACACCAATTGCTCTGCTGGCGTTGGTTCACTGTGTTCTGACACCAATTGGGGTCCTGCCTGTCAGCGACTTGTTCGCTGCAGATTCTCAGGACTCCCCTACTTTCGCACCGCACAAAATAACAACTCGTGACATTTGCGAAAGGAATGCAATTTATTTAGAGCCGACATTTGAATGGCTCTGCGAGCGTTATACTTCATCATCATTATACAACATGAATGAAATGAAGTGGTGAGAAATGATGCTCAAAATCACAATCTACATGAATAGCCTAATGTTTGCCTATTGCCTAGAAACTATAGCATTTGTTAAGGATACGTCTGCTCTCTACCGTCTCCAGTCGTGGTCTGTTTGCCCGCTACACATTGCGTGGACAAGCACAGACACTGTCCTCTCCGTGCAGTAGCTATTACTGCGTGCATGGTCTCGCAAGCACGCTGGCTTGTGAGCTCGAGTAACCGGGCACTTCACGGTTACTCGCAAGGACAAGCTTCCCAATGGCTTGGGGAAAGCCCTCGCTCAGCTGTACGCATTGGCCCCTGGTCTGACACAAATGTGTCTCCTTGTGAGGCTATTAATAGTGCTTGGTGTCTCTCCTGTCTGGTGTCTCCCTACTAGACTTGTGTTTACTCTCCTTACCTCTGTAAGGTCTTATTGGAGATCTTGACACCGTGCCTCTGTAAATTCTCTGTCTTTACTAATATTACACATTGCACCCCTCTCGGGATTCTCCGTGGTGAAGTGGTCAAGCTGTCTGACTCGGGCTCCGAAGGTTATATGTTCGATTCCGGGCCGCGTCCTTCATTTCACGAGTGCATTTTTTCGGAGACTCCCGAGGGTCATCGCTGGAGCTACGGAGTTCGTGCTTTGTGCGACGCTTTCCACGCTGCGGAAAGAAACTTAACCATATGGGATAAAAACCCGGTGCAATGCAGCCGACCCTGTCAAATTTAAGCTACTTCTTTCATTGCACCCACTCCCATACGAATCCGGATACGCCTTTGTGTGTCATCTGAATTGGCAGGTCTCCAATTACTGTAAACTTAACTTTGTTAGCGAGAAATCACTAGTTGTTCAGCAAAACATCAAAGGAATGTCGCCGCTTTTGATGATTCAAGTTGTTTTTGGACCTATCAAAGACATATTCCTTGGGTGGGGGTAAATATAAGACGGCTGGAAAAATTTCATAACGATGCAACAGACAGTTTTCAAAATAATTGATCGTGAATGAAGGCATTCAAATCGGAACATACTATAGTTGCATATCCTTTGCTTTCTGAACGACCGGCACTCATACCATCGTATAAAACACAAATGCAGGGGGGTCTGCTTCCAAATCACCTGCGAGCTGTGTTTCGAACGTGGGTTAGTACTTACTACCAGGAAATAACAAGTATTTTTATGAAGTTAAAAAAAAAAAAACTTTCAATTTTGAGAGAATCCCAGTTAGCGTTACATCTCACCTCATCTCAGTTAGCAACCATATATATTTTTGTGTTCGGAACATCAGGGTTTAACCAAGTAATGAAGACATTCTTAGATATTACACAATATTAATTCATTAATGTTAAAAACAGCTGCTATTTAGCATAGTCATAACCAAATACATATATTACTGTGATGTAAAGCCTTCAATATCACAGTGAGTGTACATTATATATTTGTGGGATGATGCAGCAAACCCCAAGGCTATGTTCTGGTGTTAAAAACCCATGTTCTGATTTTAAAAAATAATTAATAAATAGAGGAAGAGGCCGACCACGTAAACGTTGCACGGAGGGAATAGCAGAGTCCATGGGAATATCGATATATGAAGCCCATAATCGGGCACTCTCACGATGTTTATACTTCACCTCGACACCGCAGGGTACAAGAGGAACATGATGAGATGAGATGAAATAAATATGTTGTTGCACTTGCTTGCTTTGAACTCAAGTGTAGTCCATACTTACTATTTCTAGTAGCACTAGACTAACTTTTGCATGTGAATTAGCTTTCCCCATTGTCAGCGTCCCTCACCCTCAGGTGAAACCACTCCGATTCTGAGGTGGTACGAGATTTGAATCCCATCATAGAGCTGAGCGTTTTTATAAGAACCATAGTATCTGATGATGTCACTTGCCTTGTTACTTGGGTTAGTGAGAGGTTACCAGGTCTTAGTGGCCAAGTGGTTAAGCTGCCTGCTTTGTGCTCTGAAGGACATTGGATCGTTTTAGGACTGCAGTTATTAAGATAGTGAGTGCAGTTTTCTGGATACCCCTGTAGTGTCATTGCTGTAGCTAGGAAGTTTGTGATTTGTGCGATGTTCTCGGCAGGAGGCCTGCTTTTCTGTGGAGAGAGAGCCATATGGGAGAAATGTATGGGAGTACAATGAACTTGATACTCACGGCTTTAACCTTTATACTAGGGAAAGGATGAAAAGCATGTTCTGTGTGCTGTTTGTGCTTGTTAAAAAAATCCCATGGCAGTTAGAAGTTGCAAAGAGGAGAACCACCTTGGTAATTTTATTAGGAAAAACAACCTCCCCACAGGTAGAGAGACCTTTGTCTTGGATGGAGTCGTATAGAGGAAGCAAACCTACGCAGATGCATGCTGGACTTGGTCATACTGACCTCTTAGGTGCATAACTAGGTGTGATGCGTCCTCGAAAGAGGAATGAAAAAGTATAAGAAGAAAAAGTAAAAAAAAAGCCCAGTGCAGTAAGTGAAGGCATGATTTCCAAAAGATGAGTCAGTGTTCTAGCAAAATATCCGCATGTGTTATTAAAAAATAACTGAGCAAAGTATACTCAGTAGCTGTCGCTGTGAAGAGCATTATACAAGGGTGCTTTAAATGAAAACTTTAAAAGTGTGATTGAAATTACAATAACTATGCCATTGTCTTATAATCTGTCAATATTGTTGTGAAGGATGTCAAGAGTGTTAATCACATGACATCATGGTGCAGACAAACACTCTTACATCATGACAGTTTAAAAATGGCTGCCATACATTTTACCTACACCAAAAAGGAGCAGTGTTCTGTTATCCGTACTTTGATAAGTGAAGGGGTAAAACCTATAGAAATTCATCAGCAAATGAAGCTCCAGTATGGTGATGCATGCCTGTCAGTCCAGCAAGTGTATGAGTGGAGTAGGAAGTTTCAAAGCTGCGTGACTTCTGAGACTGTTGACAATGCGTCAGGCACACCTAGTACTGACCCAGAATCGATTGCAGTCGCTGAAGACCTCGTACAGGAAAACCACCTATTCACAGTGAGTGACATTACTGTACATCTTGACATCAGTCAAGGTTCAGCACACATCATCCATGATGTGCTACAGTACCGCAAGGTGGGTGCAAGGTGGGTGCCATGGCAGTTTACTCCAGAATCAAAATGGCGAAGTATTGATGCTTGTCACAAACTTTTGCAGCATTTTAAAGCATAAGGTGATGGTTTCCTATCAAGAATTGTTACTGGAGATGAAACCTGAGTTCACTACAGCAAGCCAGAAATGAACAGAGCGAGCAAGTAATGGCACCATTGCTTCTCACAGAAACCAAAGAAGTTTTGCATGCAGCCGTGTATAGGGAAGGTTATGCTGACTCTCTTTTGGGATGAACGAGGTGTTATTTTAGAGAACTACATGCCAAGAGGGAAAATTGTAATTGTACATATACAGATCTTCTCAGGAATCACTTTGACTCGCAGTCAAATTCAAACGACATGGACTTCTGAGTAATGGTGTCCTTTTGCAACACAACAATGCTCGACTCCATACTACCAGTGCAATGGTTTAAACTATCAAAGACCTCCACTTTCAGTGCATACACACCAGACCTAGCCCCAAGTGATTTCCACCTGTTTTGGCAACTCAGAGAGTCATTGGGAGGAAAGAGTTTTCAGTCTGATGAAGATTAACAGCATGTGGTCCATGAGTGGTTACGCGACCAAGATAATTCTTTTCTACAGGAATCCAAGCACTTTATCGGCTCTTCGTGGACTTGCATTGAACACAGTGGTGACTACATAAAAAATGATACTTTTGTTCTGTACTTTTTTCAGAATATAGTCACACACAAAAAACATTATGGTGTTTATTTGAAGCCCCCTTGTACTTGTACACTCTAGGCATTGGGTTTGAGTCTGATGGCAGTGAAGGAAACCTGTGGAGGAAATATGTGACTAACCTAGGCCAAACTCCAGGCCAGTCCATGTGTGATGACCAGATTTATGTCCTAATATGCCTCACTGCATATATCTTTCCAGTGCCCTCTTGTCCATGCCCCAATGGTTTCTGAGCTTCGAGAGGGGAAGGACAGCTCTGCGACATAACCCTTGTCAAGATGGTACTTGTGTACCGTGTCAAGAGAAAATCTTTACGTAATCCTCATTCAGTAGATGTAAACCCCTTTCAGGGCCCCATGTGACCTGAACACCAATTCATTAGATTTAAAACTCTGTCTTCTAGAGGATTAACAAACCCACCCATCCAACCAACCAACTACCCACCCACCCAATCAACCAACCAACCAACCAACACAGTATTAACATTCTTGAAAATCAAATATTTTTCAACAGGAGTAAGAGCTTTGCTGTGCTACTGCCACCCGTGTTACAACTCTGACACAAACGGGACGTGTGAGACAAGTACTGGGACTTGCTATGCGTCAAAGTCTATATCACCCATCGACGAGAATGAGGAGCTGGAGACTTTGACCTGGGGATGCTTTGAACCTGTGGAAGAAATACTGATACAGGTGGGTATTGAAGTGTGTTTCCATGTCGTGTTATATGTGCTCATCAGTCAGTGGACGGAGCATGTATGGGAGTGCCCTGAGTGCTGTGACTCAGCTCAACTCTGTGGACTGTTATGGAGTCTCTAAACACATTAAGGAGTCTCTAAACACATTGAGAAGTCTCTAAACACATTGAGGAGTCTCTAAACACATTAAGGAGTCTCTAAACACATTAAGGAGTCTCTAAACACATTAAGGAGTCTCTAAACACATTAAGGAGTCTCTAAACACATTAAGGAGTCTCTAAACACATTAAGGAGTCTCTAAACACATTGAGAAGTCTCTAAACACATTAAGGAGTCTCTAAACACATTAAGGAGTCTCTAAACACATTAAGGAGTCTCTAAACACATTAAGGAGTCTCTAAACACATTAAGGAGTCTCTAAACACATTGAGGAGTCTCTAAACACATTGAGGAGTCTCTAAACACATTGAGGAGTCTCTAAACATATTGAGGAGTCTCTAAACACATTGAGGAGTCTCTAAACACATTAAGGAGTCTCTAAACACATTAAGGAGTCTCTAAACACATTAAGGAGTCTCTAAACACATTAAGGAGTCTCTAAACACATTAAGGAGTCTCTAAACACATTAAGGAGTCTCTAAACACATTAAGGAGTCTCTAAACACATTAAGGAGTCTCTAAACACATTAAGGAGTCTCTAAACACATTAAGGAGTCTCTAAACACATTAAGGAGTCTCTAAACACATTAAGGAGTCTCTAAACACATTAAGGAGTCTCTAAACACATTAAGGAGTCTCTAAACACATTAAGGAGTCTCTAAACACATTAAGGAGTCTCTAAACACATTAAGGAGTCTCTAAACACATTAAGGAGTCTCTAAACACATTAAGGAGTCTCTAAACACATTAAGGAGTCTCTAAACACATTAAGGAGTCTCTAAACACATTAAGGAGTCTCTAAACACATTAAGGAGTCTCTAAACACATTAAGGAGTCTCTAAACACATTAAGGAGTCTCTAAACACATTAAGGAGTCTCTAAACACATTACGGAGTCTCTAAACACATTAAGGAGTCTCTAAACACATTGAGGAGTCTCTAAACACATTGAGGAGTCTCTAAACACATTAAGGAGTCTCTAAACACATTAAGGAGTCTCTAAACACATTAAGGAGTCTCTAAACACATTAAGGAGTCTCTAAACACATTAAGGAGTCTCTAAACACATTAAGGAGTCTCTAAACACATTAAGGAGTCTCTAAACACATTGAGGAGTCTCTAAACACATTGAGGAGTCTCTAAACACATTGAGGAGTCTCTAAACACATTGAGGAGTCTCTAAACACATTGAGGAGTCTCTAAACACATTGAGGAGTCTCTAAACACATTGAGGAGTCTCTAAACACATTGAGGAGTCTCTAAACACATTGAGGAGTCTCTAAACACATTAAGGAGTCTCTAAACACATTAAGGAGTCTCTAAACACATTAAGGAGTCTCTAAACACATTAAGGAATCTCTAAACACATTAAGGAGTCTCTAAACACATTGAGGAGTCTCTAAACACATTAAGGAGTCTCTAAACACATTAAGGAGTCTCTAAACATTAAGGAGTCTCTAAACACATTAAGGAATCTCTGAACACATTAAGGAGTCTCTAAACACATTAAGGGGTCTCTAAACACATTAAGGAATCTCTAAACACATTAAGGAGTCTCTAAACACATTAAGGAGTCTCTAAACACATTAAGGAGTCTCTAAACACATTAAGGAGTCTCTAAACACATTAAGGAGTCTCTAAACACATTAAGGAGTCTCTAAACACATTAAGGAGTCTCTAAACACATTAAGGAGTCTCTAAACACATTAAGGAGTCTCTAAACACATTAAGGAGTCTCTAAACACATTAAGGAGTCTCTAAACACATTAAGGAGTCTCTAAACACATTAAGGAGTCTCTAAACACATTAAGGAGTCTCTAAACACATTAAGGAGTCTCTAAACACATTAAGGAGTCTCTAAACACATTAAGGAGTCTCTAAACACATTAAGGAGTCTCTAAACACATTAAGGAGTCTCTAAACACATTAAGGAGTCTCTAAACACATTAAGGAGTCTCTAAACACATTAAGGAGTCTCTAAACACATTAAGGAGTCTCTAAACACATTACGGAGTCTCTAAACACATTAAGGAGTCTCTAAACACATTGAGGAGTCTCTAAACACATTGAGGAGTCTCTAAACACATTAAGGAGTCTCTAAACACATTAAGGAGTCTCTAAACACATTAAGGAGTCTCTAAACACATTAAGGAGTCTCTAAACACATTAAGGAGTCTCTAAACACATTAAGGAGTCTCTAAACACATTAAGGAGTCTCTAAACACATTGAGGAGTCTCTAAACACATTGAGGAGTCTCTAAACACATTGAGGAGTCTCTAAACACATTGAGGAGTCTCTAAACACATTGAGGAGTCTCTAAACACATTGAGGAGTCTCTAAACACATTGAGGAGTCTCTAAACACATTGAGGAGTCTCTAAACACATTGAGGAGTCTCTAAACACATTAAGGAGTCTCTAAACACATTAAGGAGTCTCTAAACACATTAAGGAGTCTCTAAACACATTAAGGAATCTCTAAACACATTAAGGAGTCTCTAAACACATTGAGGAGTCTCTAAACACATTAAGGAGTCTCTAAACACATTAAGGAGTCTCTAAACATTAAGGAGTCTCTAAACACATTAAGGAATCTCTGAACACATTAAGGAGTCTCTAAACACATTAAGGGGTCTCTAAACACATTAAGGAATCTCTAAACACATTAAGGAATCTCTAAACACATTAAGGAGTCTCTAAACACATTAAGGAGTCTCTGAACACATTAAGGAGTCTCTGAACACATTAAGGAGTCTCTAAACACATTAAGGAGTCTCTAAACACATTAAGGAGTCTCTAAACACATTAAGGAGTCTCTAAACACATTAAGGAGTCTCTAAACACATTAAGGAGTCTCTAAACACATTAAGGAATCTCTAAACACATCAAGGAGTCTCTAAACACATTAAGGAATCTCTGAACACATCAAGGAGTCTCTAAACACATTAAGGAGTCTCTAAACACATTAAGGAGTCTCTAAACACATTAAGGAATCTCTAAACACATTAAGGAGTCTCTAAACACATTAAGGAGTCTCTAAACACATTAAGGAGTCTCTAAACACATTAAGGAGTCTCTAAACACATTAAGGAGTCTCTAAACACATTAAGGAGTCTCTAAACACATTAAGGAGTCTCTAAACACATTAAGGAGTCTCTAAACACATCAAGGAGTCTCTAAACACATCAAGGAATCTCTGAACACATCAAGGAGTCTCTAAACACATTAAGGAGTCTCTAAACACATTAAGGAGTCTCTAAACACATTAAGGAATCTCTAAACACATTAAGGAATCTCTAAACACATTAAGGAATCTCTAAACACATTAAGGAGTCTCTAAACACATTAAGGAGTCTCTAAACACATTAAGGAATCTCTGAACACATTAAGGAGTCTCTAAACACATTAAGGAATCTCTGAACACATTAAGGAGTCTCTGAACACATTAAGGAGTCTCTAAACACATTAAGGAGTCTCTAAACACATTAAGGAATCTCTGAACACATTAAGGAGTCTCTAAACACATTAAGGAGTCTCTAAACACATTAAGGAATCTCTGAACACATTAAGGAGTCTCTAAACACATTAAGGAGTCTCTAAACACATTAAGGAGTCTCTAAACACATTAAGGAATCTCTGAACACATTAAGGAGTCTCTAAACACATTAAGGAGTCTCTAAACACATTAAGGAGTCTCTAAACACATTAAGGAGTCTCTAAACACATTAAGGAGTCTCTAAACACATTAAGGAGTCTCTAAACACATTAAGGAGTCTCTGAACACATGAATACAGAAGGCTAGAGGAGCCTTTATAACACAAGGACATTTGTGGAAGTCAAAAGAAATTAAACTTAGCACAAAACTGAGAATATTCAATTCTAATGTTAAATCAGTAAAACTGTATGGATCATTAACACGGAGGACAATGAGCTATTGCAAAAAAAAAAAAATACATGCACTTTTTTACCTGTGCAAATAAGAAGGAATAAAATGTTATATGACAAAACCACCCATGTGGAGCTCAGGGAGAGAACTAGACAGATAACCAAAGAACCAAGAGGTGATGAATAGACGCTGGGGCTGGAAAGGCCATACATTGAGAAAACCCGAGAATAGAATACAAAAGAAACTAGAAAAGTCCTAGTCTGTAACCCACAGGACAAAGGAAATAGAGGAAGATCTAAAAACTCATAGATGCACAATGTGTTGCCTAGTATATTTCAGCCAGAACAGGATTTGTTTGTTCATTTCATGTGATATATAACACTGCAGTTTATACTTACCCTGGTGCCAGGAAATGCAACCTACCTAAAGACCTAGTAGACAACCAAAAAAAAAAACAGTATGGGAAGGACTTGGACAGAGCTACATGGATAGCTAAAGATAGGGGAGCTTGGAGGGAGTTTGCTTGAGGACCTGTGATCCACTGAGGGATAGAGGCTGAAATTGGAACAAGAACACTGACTTGATCAACCATGACCGCCCTCATTTATTGGCATGGCTTATGTAGATTTTTTTTTTGAATTTTCCTACAGTGTCTTCCACTATCTCTCTTTCCACAAATCTTTCCCGTCGTCACGTTCTAGTTTTTTTCTGCTTATAATGTGGTTAAAAAAAATTACTGCTTCTTTATGATGTTTGTGAGTAGTTGTCTTTGTGATTTAACTTCCCTCATAATGTCCAGATTGATAATGTTGGCTGTCCAATTAATTCTCAGCATTCTTCTATAAAACACATCTCCAACCCTTCTAGGGATTTTTTCACCTGTTTACTAATTGTCCATAATTCACAGCTGTATGTTAAAATTGATCTTTAACATGCAAGAACTCTTTTTCTATTTTCAAGGACAAGGACTTATTGCACAAAATGTTCATTTAATAGAGTGCAGTTTTTGCCTTTCCTATTCTGCTCTTTATCTCAGTGATGCATCTTCCATCTGATGTTATCCATGTGCACAGGTATCTGAATTTCTGCACTTCTCCCATACTTAATAAATTTGTCATTAAAGCATTCAAAGCTTTGTCTTCTTTTTGTGAATTTAAATAAAGAAGCCATACGCAATAGATGCACAATGTGTTGCCTAGTATATTTCAGCCAGAACAGGATTTGTTTGTTCATTTCATGTGATATATAACACTGCAGTTTATACTTACCCTGGTGCCAGGAAATGCAACCTAAAGACTAAATGTCATGGCAGAGCAGACCTAAGTCCCAAGTCTCTTGGTTGACAACTGGGCTAGGATCGAAGCTCCAACAGACGGGCAGTTAGAGATTGCTTTGCTGATCCGGCAGCTGCTGCAGCTGGTCTTGTTCCAGATGTATTGGTGCTACCTTTCGTCTGGAGTAAACTAGACAGGCAGAGAGAGGGATTCTGCTGCAGCAGGGGCAACACATGGTCTCTACAATTCAGCCCATGCTTTGTGCAAAGGGATAGGTTATACTTTGTTTTAAAGCACAATGTAACAATCGTCTGTCAAGATGGCAAGATGCCATTAGTAGTTTGCATATGAGGTTATTGTTCAGATCGTGGATTAATACATATTTCTGAAGCTCTTGGAGAAACCCGCATAGTGTAGTGAGCAAAGTTGATTCGTCAGGCACAGATAGGGACCCACAGAGCATATCTCTGGATATGCTTATCAGATGTCTGGCTTCAAGCAATGAAGAAGATTAGCGGAGGTCAATATGGCTGATTGGATAAGAGCGCTTGCTTTTAAACTTCCAGTACGCTGATACCGAGGTAGCAGGTTCAACTCCTACACCAGTCAGTTGGACTAAAATGTTGACTTCCCGTCCTTGACTTAGGGACGTAAATTGCAAGTACCTCATGTCAGAGTGGGTTCACCTGATGGCGAGGAATACTCGTAATAGAGAAAGCCAATCCACATACAATATCAGTCCTAGACACTTCCCAGTAGTGGCAACTAGAAGTAGAAGCATATGTATGGACTACGCTTGAGTTTAAATCGAGTGATCTAAAAAAAAAACGAAATTAGAGAAGATTATCTAGATAATGCTGCTCTCAACTATTGTATGCTTTTTGATGCTAAATTGATATTACTGCATATGTTTACATCAATTTATGTCATAAAATTATGTCTCTGTTTACAACTTCCAGTGCACTCCTTCAGCTGTGCCGCATCAGTTAGTCACCAAGTGTTGTAAAGTTGGAGAGTTGTGTAACCTGCATCTTAATCTGACCTTAGAAGAGCAGGACCCGGATCTCTCGGATGATGGTAAGTGGTCACAACCAGATTGTGTGATCTCTGGTATACTAAACCTGTCGTGTAGTTTTCCCAGGTCGGTGTCTAGTAGTGTGCTTGGGGTCCAAGGCAGATAACTTTAGAATCTCATGTTTATTTCTTTCATTAACCCTCATTTAAGTCATCATCATCAGGATGTGCCATGCCAATAATTGTGGGCGGTCATGTTTCGCCATCTCACTCGATCACCAGAGTTGTGGATTAGCTCTATGTTCTTATCTCGACCATGCCATGTGGTCAGGCCATCCAGATATTTACTTCTCTGCCTTCCCCTAGTTCTCCAGTCTATTTCTTCTCATAATTTGTCTTAAAAAGCTATGACTATGTCTAATTTATCTAATAAATTTACGGTCGTCATTTGCTTCTTGTAGGACTTGCTCACTGGTTTTTCTGTCTGTCAATGGCATTCTTTACATTTTCATCAAAAACCACATTTCCACAGCCATCAGATGTTTTTCAGCTTGTCTGCTCATTGTCCATGCTTCACATCCATACAAAAGTACAGGTTCTACATAGCTCTTCAACACTCTTTTTCTCATTGCAAATGTCATCTTTTTATTGGTCAGTATGTTTTCCATCTTGTTAAAGACTACCTCTGCCATGGTGATTCTTCTTCTATCCTCTTTTAATCTTTTTATTCCCAGCCCCTCTGTTTAAAAAATGTTGCATGACCTTTGCAGGACATTTCGATTAACCTGAACCCCATGTTTATTTGCTAGGTAGTTTCACCCTCAGTAGCTTGCCATTGCTTTCTTAACGAGAAGTTAATGTTTTGAGTCTAACTAACCGGTGTGTGATTTGAATCCACTTCCCCATTGCCAGGGCATCAAAAGTTTTAAGTGCAAGCACATGAAGTCTCGTGGTCATGTTGGCCTCTTGCTTCTCTGTAACCTCATTATTTTATTGTTTTAAATAAAAAGTATATCTCTGACAATAGACATATTCTTCTCTTTATCAACCTCTCCGGGGCTTCAAAATTTCAGTTGCTTTCTCACGGCTAGTGCTGTAGCAAAGTGTTACGAACGTAATATGCAATCCTGATACTGCGCTCGAAACACAATTGCAGGTGATTTGGAAGCAGACTGCCTTCCTCTAGTTTTCATACAATGGTATGAGTGCCGGTCGCTCAGATGTTAATGGCAAGATATTGAGCATGAAGTTGCACGAAATCACAAACAGCCAATAGATGCTGGGGTTTGACTGCGATGTCGTGTAAAGGATATGCAATTAACTTGTTGTTGACTGTCCAAGTTTCTGCACTATATAACCAGTAAAAGGCTCCTTAACCCTTTTAGGACGGAACAACATTGGGCCAAATTTAGCTTTCTGAAGAAGACGAAGTCATTTTTTTGGAGTACAGAAATGACTGAAAGGACAATTTTGTAAATTAAAAAAAAATATTAGAACCCTATATAGGTATATAAAAGTATATTTATTCTTAAAGAGGATATACTAAAGTTTATTTCTGTGTATGATTGAAGTTATTTTGTTCATGTTTATGCAAATTTTGTGACCTCATTTGCATTTTGTGAAAAATAAAATATTTCATAACATAATATATTTTTTGATAAAAAATATTTAAAAAGAATGGTACTCACCTAAGATTTCCTCACTGAATAACTACACCACTTTAGAATAATTTTAAACACTTATGGTTAGAAAAACAACAACCATGAAGTCCCTTTTGACATTTGTAATAGGTGGTCTATCATTTGGTGGCATGTAGTTTGGTCCGGACATCTCCATGAATGGATATGGATCAACATGTTCTTCATTCCCAATACACTTAAACCACAGGGACACGAGGTAGACATCTTCATCGGCACTTTCAGTATCACTACAGTCCTGAACTGTCAAAATCGCTGCTATCAGAGCTAGTAGTCACTGCTAGCACGTCTTCGGGTTCAAAACTGGCCATTTAAAAAATCAAAAATCCACTAAAAAGTGGGATCACTGCGTTAAAAATCACAAATTAACATCCGTTTGATAGAAATGCTTTCAGCAAGCCACCATTTGCAAACTAGAAAGCCTGGGGATTATAAGGAAGCATTTGATTGGTTTGTACTATTAAAAGCAAACCAATCAAAGCAGTTCTTACAACGGGGCCGATAAAATCGGCCAGTCGTCTTTTTGGCTTGTGACATGTCGTGACGTCATGGCTGAAATCTCGGCCCTCCTGTCCTAAAAGGGTTCAGCCACATTGGACATATGGTGCTAGACCCATATTTTAATGGATCAATCAGCACTCGGGGGCTGGTGTGGTTAGTAACACCGGCTGGCTATACTTTTCCAGAGATTTCTGGTGCCCGTTTTAGGCTGGGCCAATCTGGGCGCCCAGTTCAATTACAAGAATTGAAAATCGTTCCAATGCAGATCAAACTCATGACCACTAGGCTGGTAGGTGAGCATGCACTATATGACTGACTGACTGGCACCTGGCCATCTTGACAGACGATAGTTTGTAAAATGCAGTTATATTTCTCCATAGCACAAAGCCTGGGCTGAATTTAGAGACCATGTGTTGCCCATGCAGCATGATTCCTTTCTTGGCCTGTCTAGTTTACTCAAGAGGAAATGTAACACTAATACGTCTGGAGCAGGACAAGCTGTAGAAGCTGCCCGATCACCAAAGCAGCGCTCTAACTGTCCGCCTGTCGGAGCTTCCATCCTAGACCAGTTATCGACAAAGGCTTAGGGCCTGGTCTGCCCTGCCATGACATTTTGTCTCTAGGTTGCATTTCCTCACACTAGGGTAAGACTTCTCCCTGGCGTAGTGGTCAAGGATGTTGTTCGTAATCCCATATACTCTTGTACGAAACACAGCTGCAAGATAAGGCAGCGGATGGTGTCGCATTGGTTACTTACGGGGGTATGTGAGCCAGTCGTTCAGAAAGCAATGGCAAACTACTGAATGTAGAACTTGCCAAGACATCAACAGCAGCTGAAAAAGCTGGTGTTGACTGCAATGTCCTGTAAAGGATATGCAGGAAAAAAAAAGGGTAAGACTTGTACCCTCCCATTTGCACTCCTCCACCCGAAGCCGTAGGCACAATGTGGGGTGTCATGTTTGGTGAGCACCGTCCAACATTCGGTGTTAACAGACAGCAGGTAGTACCGTCTACTGTCATACAGTAGCTCAGTCATCTCTGACTGCATGCACTATTCTGCAGTGTAGAATATATATAATATTTCTCATTTTAATGTGTTATTTGTCTCTCTAGATGTTAATATTTTTATCATGTTGCCGAAAATGTTCTTTGTTCATTCCTATTCTCTTTTTGATGTTTATTTCACCTGTGCCTTCATCAGTCATTACCTGTCCAAGATTGGTGAAACTTGAGACATATGTTCAGCAGTGACGCTATGTTTATTCCACTTCACAGACACGTCACACCTAGAGCAGAGAGCTGAGAATGTGTCAAAACTTGCGTGGCTGATTTGCATAGTTTCCGTCACGGTTTTTCTCATTATACTTTTGGTTGCTAGTGCATTGTTTTACTTCAGGTAAGCATGATGGAAGACGAGGAGGGTTTTATCTATAGTCAATGTTGAAACAGATTGTGCCTAAATGTACAATTTAATTTAATGACATTATTTTGAGGCAAGTGCAAATATTAAGTATATCAGCGTGTGGATACCATCAGATGTAAGATGCATCATAGAGATAAAGAACAGAATAGGACAAGCAATAACTGCATTCTATCAAATGAAGAACATTTCATGCAATAGGTTCTTATCATTGAAAGTTAGAAAAACATATAGCATACGTATGTAAACAAGCGGGAAAATCCCTGGAAGCCTTGGAGTTGTGGTTTTACAGAAGAATGCTGAAAATTCATTGGACAGCTAAAAATAGCAATCTGGACATTTTGAGGGAGGCTAAGTCCCAAAGACAACTTATTACAAACATCAGAAAGAGGTGGCTACATTATGAGAAGACAAAAACTGGACCATGTGACAACCGGAAAGATTTGTGGAAAGAGAGATAGTGGAAGACAGCAAGAGAACATTCTTGATGGTCTTGTGTTATGGTATGGATGAGAGTCAATACATGAATTGATCCATACTGTTGGAGATCACGATTTCTGAAGAAGCATGATCACCCATGCCCGCGCGCAAGGCACCTGATGATGATGATGAATGTTGAAAAGAAAGACAATATTACTCAGCTGAATTAGATTGTAAAGAGAGGAACAAATGTACAGAATGTAAAAACTGTTTGGTGCAGATGTGCTGTTTCGATAGATTAATAGATGAACATGTCTGGAGGTTACACATCAACTGTTGAGATACATATATGTTTTAAAATATTGGCGGTCTAATTTACATACGTGTTGTAAAATATTGGTGGTCTAGTTTACATATGTGTTATAAACTAACGGTTTTCTTGTTTACATACATATTGTAAAATATTGGTGATCTGGAGTGGGACAGTATATGTCATTAGACAGTATCCTCTGTGGTATAGTGTCTATCATGGGACGGTATCTATCATATGTCAGTATCCCGGGAAGGTTAACCAGGTCAACAAATGCCTGAAGTTGTATGTGTCAGCTAAAAGGTGCAAATATTGCAGCTCTGCTGTAAACGGGCACAACGCAATTACGTCCAAAATAACATTCCGGACGAACACATAAGAAGAAGAAGAATACGTCAGTATGTCATGGAACAGTATCTGTCATGAGACAGCATCTGTCATAGAACAGTATTTGCTTCATAATTATATTATCAGCTTCACGAATAGTTATCATATGCCCTGCCAGCATGCACATGTGTTAATTCATCTCTGCAGATCTCGGCTCATGACATACCAGGTTAATTCCATTGATGATATTCCACCAGGTCACCATCTCAGTCTAAGTAATATCATTTATTTTGGTCGACCTCTGCCTATTTTGCCTCATGATCTTTCCATTTGTCATATTTTCCAGTGCTTCTTTCTCATCATGTGACCATAGAATACTGTCTCTTTCTTATTGTTGCATATAATCTTCTACTTTCAGTAGCCTTTTAGGCAGTTGTTGCTAGTTATTCTGGCTGTCCAAAGTATTCGCAACATTCATCTTGGGAACCACATCTCTGTTGAATCCAAACTCTTCCTAATTTGTTCATTCATGCTACATGATTCACAGTCGTACAGCAAAACAAGTTCTGCATAACATTTCAGCACCCTCCTTCTTACATTCAGCGATAGTGACTTATTGCATAAGATGGGTTTCATTTTCCGAAATGCAACTTTTGCTCTTAGTCTCTGTCAGGCATCTTTCATATGATATGATTTCCCCCTGGGGTTTTTACATTTATTAACTTTGTTAAGTATTTTCCATTCTTTTATATCACAGAGTGAAATGATCTTTTTCTTTGATATGACCATTGTCTGTTTTCTGTATATTCAAGGAAAGTTCTTCTTTGTTTGCGCACTGTTAGTAAAATCTGATGTCTGTAGCTTTGGAGCAGTGAAGTCAGTTTCACAGTCCCACTTACAGGGTTTGAAATCAGCTGCAGATGGTTTGGTGGCTGGCTGCCTTGCATTGATTTTCACAATGGTATGAGCTTTGGTTCAGAAAGCAACGGCAGACTAATGAATGTAAAATTGATTTATTTGGTTGTTCCGGGATTTGAGGTTTAAAGATTCAGCACAACCCACTTCTGGCAACGCTGATCTTATTCCGGCATGAACCTTAAACCTTGTCCACGTCAGATCGGAAGCAGTAGAGTTTTGCTCTAGTTTGAGCTCGTCAGTAGTGCATATCCCTGACTGGACCTGAGATCGAACTCCGGATCACTGGCTTGTGAGGCGGGTGTGCAACCACTGACCCTGCGACTCACGCTGGACACACCAATTATCATACTAGAATATCACAACGTCACCCATTGTAGACATTAGCTCAAAGTTTGCCCGATCGTAGCGACTGACATCCGTCAATCGATGTGGCCCCGAATGATCAGATATTCTCGATCTGGCAAGGCACACCAAGTGCCTAAAGTCTAGCGAGCAATAATCAAATTGAATGTAAAATTGCCCAGAATATTGCAGTTAAAAACTTCTGGGATTGATTGCGACATCCGGTAAAGGATATGTAATTAACTTTATCATTACTACATTGTCCAAGTTATAGATCTTTGCATTTTCTGCCATCAATACTGCATCAGTTGCATAATGAACATTGTTTATATTATAACCACAGCTCATATTCCAGGCCTCACTTTTATCTCTGTCATTATTTATTATTGCTATAGGGAGAGAAGAGATCCGGTGACAAAACATTTCCTGGTTTACTCCTTGCTTTATCTGTTCATAATTGCCTTCTTTATTTCCTATTTTACGAGGGGGCTTCAAATAAAAACCTTAAAAGTGTGATGGAAATTACAATAACTATGCCATTGTCTTGTAACCTGTCAATATTGTTGTTAAGGATGTTAAGAGTGTTAAACAAGCGACATCACGGTGCAGGTGAACACAGTGATGTCATAAGGACAGTTTACAGATGGCCGCCCCCACTTTTGACATGCACCAAAGAGGAGCAGCATTCTGTTATCCATTTTTGATCAGTGAAGGGGTGAAACTTATATAAACTTATCGGCGAATGGTCTAGTATGGTGATACATGCCTGTCAGTCCAGCAAGTGTATGAGTGGAGTAGAAAGTTTCGACCCGCAATGAAATCTAAACAACATTGACTGCTGACTTCTCCTTTTGCAACACAACAATGCTCAACCACCCATACTGCCCGTGCAAATTTTGAAACCATCGAAGACCTTCACTTTCAGTGTGTACCATACCCCCTGTGCTTGCCAGACCTAGCCCCAAGTGATTTCCACCTGTTTGGACAACTCAGAGTCAAAAAACTTTTACGGTCTTCATTTGAAGTCCCCTCGTAATTGCTGCTACTTGTTTCAAATAAATATTCTTTATTCTGAGATCTTTCCCGTCAGTTTTAATATCTGTGAACATTTGGATCATTTCATCGTGTTTCACTTCATCAAATATGGTATGATCTGTAAAGCACAAAAATATGTCTGTCTGTGTCTATCAATCAATCAATGCAATGAATTAGGTGCCGTCTCCGCAATGAAGGTTGGCTGCAATGGATCTCCAGCACTGTCTGTCTCTCGCCCTGACTGTACATTCTGTCAGGCTGATGTTCGTCCATCTCTTGATGTTATCTTCTCACTTGTATCGTTGTCTACCTCTTGCTCGCTAGCCATCAACCTTGCCCTCCATGTGTCTATCAAATATAATTAAAAACGAAAAGTTCTGAAGCAGAAACTTGCTATGGCTCTATGATGTCTAAACACCACATTTTATAGGCCTGAGTGCACGGTGGAATAGGTGGCCAGTCTCTCTTGTAGCGAGTGGCGAGACCAGGTATTGAACCATTGTTCCCAGGAAGGTAGCCCAGCCAACAAATGCCTGTAGAAGTTGGATGTGTCAGCCGAAATGTGTAAATATCGCAGCCCTGCTGTAAACAGGCACAACACAATTACGTCTATAAAACAACATTCCGGGCGAATGCAGAAGAAGAAGAAGAAGAAGAAAAACCATTGTCCGACATGCTCATGCCTTTGTCAGCATAACGTCCTAACCATTCCATCAGCGAGCCCGCTTTAAAGTATAGTGATTGATATAAAAACAAACAAACTCACCTTTGACTTCAGCATGTAAATTACAAGTACCTTAAAAGTCAGAATGAGTTCACCTGATGTCGAGACACATTGGTAATAGGTAAAACTAATCCACAATAAAAAAAAATCAGCCCAGAGCACTAGAAGTTGTAGCACATTTATGGATTACACTCGAGTTCAAAATGAGAAAAGCCAAAAAAAAAAAAGATTTTTATTATTACCTGCATCATGTATAGAGATTTGTTTGTTGTTTGTTTTCAAAACTGAGTTTCATAATTATTACCAGAGAAAGTGTATTTGATGTATTTTATCTCCTCAGATACAAGAGACAGGAGCTTCGGAGAAGGCAACTGTTGGTGGATTCTGAACATGAGACATTTATTCCTCCAGGCCAGTCCTTACACCACATGATAGATGAGAGTTCAGGCAGTGGGTCAGGGCTGCCTCTTATTGTGAGTTTGCAGTTCCAAATTGTTATCAGCATCATATATAGCAACAATTGGTTGCTGTTTTTAATTGCCTGAGTTTGATAATTATCATCAGCATAATGTTTAACCATACATGTTTAAAAGAAACTAAGTTGTTTAATTATTATCTGCATTATGTAAAGGTAGGTGTTGTTTTTTTTTTTTTTAAAGCTTTTTCTTCTTTTAGCAATGTTAGTTCCATATCCCTTACATGACGTAGTAGCCAACCCCAGCATTTTATTGGCTGTTTGTGATTCCTGGGCAAGTTTACGTTCAGTAGTTTGTCATTGCTTTCTGAATGACTGACACCCATAATTGTTAAAGTTTCTCTTAGTTCCATACAACTTAGATTAGGCTTATTCGTTAAATCAATACACCTCTTTTAGCTTGCAGTATAGAGAAGCAGCATAGAAGCAGATATAACTGTTGGAGTATTTGCCTGGTATTTATTTTTATGAGGTTAGGTCCACCCCCCTGAGCTGTACTGTTCAGAACAAATAATCCTATCTCCGCTAGGGATTGAATCTAGACTATTGTTCTGGCAGGTAAATGCTAACCACTGCCACCATCACACATGCTATAAATGGCCTTTAGTGGGCAAGTGTTCTGGTTTTCAAATTTAGATCCTTGGCATGAAATCAAATTTATCATCTAGAGAGATTAACAACATATTAAAAAAGAGAATTGCCAAATGTTATGTATATTCAACACTACTATATGACGCGGAAGCCTAAACATTGAACAAGCAACTAGAAAGTCAAATAGAGGCTTTGGAAATGTGGATTTACAGAAGAAATATGTCGTATTTCATGGGAACAGAAACAATCAAATACAGGGGTTCTAGAAAAACTGGGAATGAAAAGTGAGTTGATGAGAGAAATAAAAAAGAGGCAAGTGAAATATTTCTGCCACATTAAAAGACATGATACTCTTATAAAAACCATACTGGAGAGCAAGGTTGAGGGCTAGTGAGCAAGAGGCAGACAATGATAGAAGTGGGAAGACAACATCAAGAGATGGACGAACATCAATCTGACAGAATGTACAATCAAGGCGAGAGACAGGCAGTGTTGGCGATCCATTGAGCCAACCTTCGTTGTGGAGAAACTGATTGATTGATTGATGATGAATGGCTTATCCAGCCTGCTACTTTTAGTTTCTTATTGCAGGGGGATTCTTAACGCACCAAACAAGGACAGGGCCGTTGTAATGTTGACCACATCACCCTACGTATCAGTTGGTCTATAAAAATATAGACCACATGCTCACTGGGTCTCACGATGTAATGTTGACCACATCACCCTACGTATCAGTTGGTCTATAAAAATATAGACCACATGCTCACTGGGTCTCAAGGCTTGTAAAAAGGGTCTTTTACTACTTTTGTTTTTACTTACTCTCAAGAATATGCACCCTCCAAAAGCTAGAGACAGAGGACTGGATGATTTGATTTTCCTCTGTTGAAAATTTAACCAGAAGAGTCAATAAATGCAAGATTCAGTGGATGCCAGTCTAGTTCAACATACCAGGCAGTCTGTGGCGAAGTGGTTAAGCCATTCAACTCGGGCTCCGAAGGTTGTGGGTTCGATTCTGGGCCACTTCCTTCAGTTCATGAATGAAATTTTTCGGAGACTCCGGTGGGTCATCGCTAGAGCTATGGAGTTCGTGCTTCGTGCGACGCTTTTCGCGCTGCGGAAAGAGACCGAGCCAAATGCGATAAAAACCTGGTGCAATGAAGTCGACCCTGTCAACTTTTAAGCGACTTTTTAAAATGTTTATACCAGGCAGTGAAGAAGCAGATCCACTTGAAGGGATGTGTGGATGTCTGCTGTAAAATGATTTTAAGTAAAGCTCATGAAACAAAAATCAGTCTGGATGGGGCAGCAGATGAAGTTCTGATGAAATAATCTTTTTCCCCAGTCATACTAGACAGGTGTAATAAGCCCACTCTGTTAATGAAGAATTGCTGAAGTTCTCTATACTTGACCAAAAGATGCTCCGAAAGCAACAGTATCCCACAATCCTCACTTTTCACTATGAATGGGTACAGCATTAAATACACTGGCCCACTGAATGAACTTTAAACTCCAGGCTGTATGGAACTAAAGAGGAACTCCACAAATGTTCTGAGTTCATCATGAGAACCTTCCTGATGGTGTAATTATCAAAGACAGTAATTGCAAGTAGTAGCAATAGTTCTGTTTATTCTTATCTTTCATTCATTGCCATTATCTTTGATTGGATCAATAATGATATCATTGAAATTTCCATTTTATTTTGGTTTCTTCTGCAGGTACAAAGAACAATAGCAAAACAGATCACTTTAGTCAGAAGCATTGGCAAAGGCCGCTTTGGGGAGGTGTGGAAAGGGAAGTGGCGTGGGGAGAATGTTGCAGTGAAGATATTTTTCACAACGGAGGAACAGAGCTGGTTTCGGGAGACTGAACTCTATCAGACTGTGCTACTACGCCATGACAATATTCTAGGTAGGGCTGTTATAACTTCCTCCTCCTACTAATACTATTACTGCTGCTATTATTGCTACTACTACTTCTGTTACTACTGCTATTATTACTACTACTACTTCTGTTACTACTGCTATTATTACTACTACTACTTCTGTTACTACTGCTATTATTACTACTACTACTTCTGTTACTACTGCTATTATTACTACTACTACTTCTGTTACTACTGCTACTTCTGTTACTACTGCTATTATTACTACTACTACTTCTGTTACTACTGCTACTATTACTACTACAACTAGATTTATTGCCTGTTGCTACTTCTCTTCCTTATTCATCTCTTATTTAACCTCTTCCACGTTCTCCTCCTATGCCTACTGCTGCCTCTGCTGCAGTCAAGACCAGCATTGTTTGCTGTTGTGATGTCTTAGCAAGTTTATGTTCAGTAGATTGCCATTGCTTTCTGAACGACCAGCACCCATACCATTTCATTAAAAACCAACGCAAGGCGGTCTGCCTATCAGAGCTTCAATCCTAGACCAGTTGTCGACCAAGTCTTAGAGCCTGGTCTGCCCTGCCATGACATTTAGTCTTTAGGTTGCATTTCCTTGCACTAGGATAAGGCTTGTACCCTCCCAATTGGGCTCCTTCACCCGAAGCCATTGGCGCAATGTGGAGTGTCAGGTTTGGTGAGCACCACCCAAGATTCAGCGCTAACAGAAAGCAGGTAGTACTGTCTACTGTCATATGATAGCTCGTCACATTTGACTAAGACTTGTCAAACATTACTATTACTTCTACTACTCCTGCTATTATTACTACTATATTTAACTCCTGCTGCTACTTCTCTTCCTTTTTCATCTCTTATTTATCCTCCTCCTACACCTACTACTACTGCTGTCCCTGCTGCTACAACTACTACTACTACTACTACTACTACTACTACTACTACTACTACTACTACTACTACTACTACTACTACTACTACTACTACTTTTGTTTTTTTCCTTTATTACCTATCAGAGCTTAGGCTATTAATCAACTCATGCCAGGCTACTACTATACCTAACTTCTGCCGCCGCTTCTCTATCTTGCCAAAATACTGCTGCTGCAACACCACTCCTGCAGCTGCTTCTCTTCCTTATCCATGGCCTCCTCATGTTGTCTCTGGAGAATGATCACAGAAAATTGGTAAAATATAAGTGTCATTACAAGAACTGTTTGTACTTACTTTTAGCTGCCTGTTTATTTTGTATGTTAGCTAGTTAGTTAGTTAGTTGACAGATCATCCTCTTTGCACATCGAACCATTCTCCATTTTCACACCACTCGGGATATAATGTTAAGTCTCCCACATTTTAATTGACTGAATGGTTGTAGTCTGTTTTGCTAACGCATGACAATATTCTAGGTTAGAGTCCATGTGTAATCACTGGTTTGTAGTTTGATTTGATTTATTTTATACTTATGTTGTTTTCTGGTTTGGATGTCCTGGCTAGAGTAGAGGTTAATGTCCTGGCTAGAGTAGTGGTTAATGTCCTGGTTAGAGTAGAGGTTAATATCCCTAGAGTAGAGGTTAATGTCCTGGCTAGAGTAGAGGTTAATGTCTTGGCTAGAGTAGTGGTTAATATCACTAGAGTAGAGGTTAATGTCCTGGCTAGAGTAGAGGTTAGTGTCCCGGCTAGAATAGTGGTTAATATCTCTAGAGTAGAGGTTAATGTCTTGGCTAGAGTAGTGGTTAATATCCCTAGAGTAGAGGTTAATATCCCTAGAGTAGAGGTTAATGTCTTGGCTAGAGTAGTGATTAGTGTCCCGACTAGAGTAATAGTTAATGTCCCGGCTAGAGTAGTGGTTTGTGTCCTGGCTAGAGTAGAGGTTAATGTCCTGGCTAGAGTAGTGGTTAATTACCTTGTAAAATGGGTCGCAGAGATTTATTATGGAGGTGGGGAGGAAAGCTTCAGTATTTGTCATTGGATTACTTTCACCTCAATGTCATTGAACTCTCTCTCACTCAGACAGTTGTCATTTGCAATTAATTTGATTTAGTGGATATTACAGTAACAATTCTCTTGTAACATCTAAGGAAGGCACATTTAGAGTAACAAACTGAACAAATTGTGAGTGTAATAACATTTGGGAATGAAAAGAGTTAATTTAACAATTAGGTTAGACACATTTAAAAGTAACATCTAGAACAGTGTGAATGCAAGTAATAACTATTTGGAACTGTCAAAGAGTTAATGAAACAGCTAGAGTCATTAACCAGTGTATGGTGATTTGCCTGATGCAGAAGTATATAATTTAGCTGTATACCCTGAAAGGCTAATCCGGCCAACAAATATCTTGAAGAAGTGGGCTGTGTCTGCTAAAATTTGCAAATATCACAGCTCTACTGTAGATAGATATACCAAAAATATTGTCCAACAGTATTTACAGTATTGAACAAACGCAGAAGAAGAAGAAAAAGATAGAGCTGAATGTTAGTTGCTAAAACCTATATGGGCATAAATTGTTTAATGTTTGTATCACTTAGGATTTATGTCAACATATATACTGCAAATACTGTTCAATAATGTACAAATACTAGACACTCAAAAGGAGAATAAAATGTTAGTTGCTATAACCAGTGTGTACATAATTTTTTAACATGTTTGTTTTACTTAGGATTCATCGCAGCAGACATTAAGGGCACCGGGTCATGGACACAGCTATATCTTATCACTGACTACCATGAGAATGGCTCCTTGTACGACTACCTGCATCTTCATGCACTAGATACCTCAGAGATGCTGTACCTGGCCCACTCAGCTTCTTGTGGTCTCTCTCACCTGCATGTGGAGATATTTGGTACTAGAGGTGAGTAACAAATCAGTTTACAACCACCAGGGCGGACACTGTACCTCCAGTACAACCACCAGGGCGGACACTGTAACTCAAGTACAACCACCAGGGCGGACACTGTAACTTGAGTACAACCACCAGGGCGGACACTGTAACTTGAGTACAACCACCAGGGCGGACACTGTAACTTGAGTACAACCACCAGGGCGGACACTGTAACTCGAGTACAACCACCAGGGCGGACACTGTACCTCCAGTACAACCACCAGGGCGGACACTGTACCTCCAGTACAACCACCAGGGCGGACACTGTAACTCGAGTACAACCACCAGGGCGGACACTGTAACTCGAGTACAACCACCAGGGCGGACACTGTAACTCGAGTACAACCACCAGGGCGGACACTGTAACTCGAGTACAACCACCAGGGCGGACACTGTAACTTGAGTACAACCACCAGGGCGGACACTGTAACTTGAGTACAACCACCAGGGCGGACACTGTAACTTGAGTACAACCACCAGGGCGGACACTGTAACTTGAGTACAACCACCAGGGCAGACACTGTAACTTGAGTACAACCACCAGGGCGGACACCGTAACTTGAGTACAACCACCAGGGCGGACACCGTAACTCGAGTACAACCACCAGGGCGGACACCGTAACTGGAGTACAACCACCAGGGCGGACACTGTAACTCGAGTACAACCACCAGGGCGGACACTGTAACTCGAGTACAACCACCAGGGCGGACACTGTAACTCGAGTACAACCACCAGGGCGGACACTGTAACTCGAGTACAACCACCAGGGCGGACACCGTAACTCGAGTACTACTTTCTCCACATCCTGGTCATTGTTGTTTGTCCATCAAGAATAATGATGACCATTCATTTCATCCAGTGGGGTTGAAAGTATGGAATCGTGAGTTCTAAGATGGCTGATAAGGCCTATTTTGGCTCGAAATGTTCTTTGACAATGTTGGCAAAGAATGCTTGAAGTTCCAGGAGGAGGATCTCCTGCAGTGGTTTTTCTGTCCAGCCTTTTCTTCACAGCTCTTGCAGTCCTGGTTGCTTCACAAGTGACTGCACCCTTATGTAATGATACACACCACGAATTACGGTTTTTAGTAGCAGTCTCCCAGGTGTCAAGATGAATTCCAAAAGCTTTCAGTGAGATTTTCAGTGTCTTTAAAGCGTTTCCTCTGGCTGCCTTGGGAACGTTTACCACAACGCAGCTCGCCGTAAAAAATTCGTTTAGGGAGCCTGTGATCTGGCATACGAGTTTCGTGACCAGCCCAGCGAATCTGATTTTTCATTAGTAGAGTGTGGATACTGGGCATGGACGCTCTTTCTAGAACCTCAGTGTCAGGGATCTTATCTTGCCATTAAATCTTAAGTAGCTTCCTAAGGTAGACTGTGGAAGTGGTTTAATTTCCTAGCGTGTCGCTGATAAACAGTCCAGGTTTCACAAGCATATAGCAGCCTGGATAATACAACTGCTTTATAGACTTTCAGCTTTGTTTGCAGGCTTATTCCATTCCTGTCCCATACATTCTTGTACAGTCTGCCAAAAGCTGCGCTGGCCTTGAAGATTCTTGCATTCACTTCGTCATAAATCCTGGTCATTACAATAAGCCAGTAACACATTTTGTTTGGAGCCATGGCTTACTAACACCGTGGTTTGGGTTCAGATCCGACCTCAGCTGGGGTAACATTTTCTGATCTGTTGTCACATTGTAAAATGTGCACTAGAGAATTTTCTAGAAGGAAAGGTGGTGAGTAAAGGAGGTGGTCACCACATCACATAAAATTAATTGAGCTTGCGTATGTGAAGTTCATGTACTTAATCAGTGTGGTGGCTCAGTTTCAGTGCTGTGTTAGAGGAAGGTTGTTAGTTCCTATTGAATATGTCTGTCAGATCTAATGAGAACTGATGATTATTCTTGGAAAGATGCCAAGGAAGGCAAACACTTGCATAAAACATATCCATAACATAGTTGAGGGGGCTTCAAATGAAAATTTCAAAAGTGTGGTAGAAATTACAATAACCATGCCATTGTCTTGTAATCTGTCAATATTGCTGTTAAGGATGTCAAGCGTGTTAAGCAGGTGACATCATGTTGCAGGCAAACACGGTGACATCATAAGAGCAGTTTAAAGATGGCCGCCCCACTTTTGACATGCACTAAAGAGGAGCAGTGTTCAGTTATCCGACTTTTAATTAGTGAATGGGGTGAAACCTGTAGAAATTCATTGATGAATGACAGTCCAGTATGGTGATGCATGCCTGTCAGTCCAGCAAGTGTACGAGTGGAGTAGGAAGTTTCAAAACGGCGTGCGTCACTTCTGTGACAAACTGTTCATGACCGGGTCAGGCATACAGTAGTGACACCAGAATCAATTTTTCTGCACTTTATCAGCGGTGAGGTCTTGTATTGAACGCAGTGGTGACTGCATTGAAAAATACATTTGTTCTTTACTTTTTCAGAATATATTCACCAGAAAAACATTTGAGGTTTTCATGTGAAGCCCCCTCGTAATGTGTTTTACTCCTATTCAGATATGTGTGTCTCTCTCTGTCTTTCGCTGTCTCTCTTGTATGCAATTGCCTATTGGAGCATGGGCTGTCTTGTCCGTTGCTATCTCATGCAACCCCATCTAGGTCATCCCCATATGTTTCAGTCTTCAGACTCCTTGTGGCTTTCTCCACTTTGCATAATACTTCATCTAGCAGGGCCTCGTGTCCTCTTCATTGATTGACTTATCTTTATTTCTATATTTTCAGACGTGTTCATGTTTGGTTGATTTAGCAGCTGGTTATCTACAGTGTGGGGAATCCCCCAAGCCCAACTGTCACACGTCGTTCTTGATGATAATATCACGAAGTTCTTACGATGATACGTTCATGATATTGTCGTGTGATGGTCGTTGTCTAGGTAACGATACTCATGGTGTGTCAATGGAGATATCTAACTGTCTTGCAGTATAACTCACCCCCGTAGTGCATATTCACCAGTCATTAAACAAGATTCCGTTGGCGCACATAATCCTTTATTACAGAAATAACACGGACAAACGGAACATGTTTATCATCCAGAAACAATGTAATCCATAGAATATAAATATCCTCCTCACAATTTAACCAGCACACATCAATGCCTTCTCACGGCCTGCTTCTTATCAAATCCACAAGACAGGTAATCCAGCTACTATCCACGGCTGGATCTCCCACAATACAACCCACACATTGGGTTGGAGCCACTGCTCAACTATGCAACCCACTCTGGGTTTAGGCCTGTCTTCACAACTGGGAGAACAACACAACACGGAGATCTCTAACTCCGCTTCTCCTTAGACTACCGACCAGTTCGGCATCTACACATTAACTGTCTTGAAGTCCCTTGACTTCACACAAAACTAAACTGTCCTTCCCCCATCCCCCTGGGAGATGTTCTCTACCCTCACTATTTTATTTCTCAGGACTGGCTGTTTTCCCCATAGCCAGGTCAGTCACTTTACTGTCTCCCACTTTCATCCCTTCTCTCTCATGCCCGGTCACTCAACTCATTGTCAATGACCCAGGCTTATGTCACCAACCCTCCTTAGACATCTCTCTAACATGGACGCTTACAATGTAACATTCTGTTTCCTTTATGGGCCCAAGTAACACACACTACCTACAAGAAATTAACATAACCTAGACTATGATTTCTTCTCCTCCTCCTCATCCTTTGTTCCGCTGCCGAGGATAGCATGTCACAGCTTTGTTACACACCTGTATAACTCAGGGATTAATGTGCTTGACTTTGACATGCATGAGTGCAAGGCGTACTTCCTCTAGACGATATCTTCCAAAGCCACTTATATTCATATCTTATCCCTCCATTCCATTTTGCCAGAGCAGTGGTGTTGAAGCCTACTGTTTTGTAATTTATCAGTTGACATGAGATTTTTAATGTGGGCAGCTTGCACATGGAACCAGCTATTTTTGGCCCTTGTCTGAGAAGGTTATGTATCTGATCTCACAACCAAGAAATCAGGGAGACATGTGATATTAGAAATCAGTGTTTATTTCATTTATTTATTTTGTATTTGGAAAGAGAAAAAAACAACAAAAAAACCCGTCTCCCTGGCCTAGAGGTTAAATATCTTTCTCTGTAACCCCGTATATTCTCGTGAGTAACGTAACCTGTGCAAGAATCGGTAGCGGTTCTCGTCAAGTTGGTAACTTAAGGGGTATGTGAGCTGGTCGCTCAGAAAGCAGTGGCAAACTACTGAGTGTAATCTTGCCTAGTACATCAACAACAGCTGAAAAATGCTGATGTTGACTGCAACGTCCTGTAAGGGATATGCAAACAAAATAAAAAAGAAAAAGAAATTCCATCTCATGTAAGAAGTGAACCAGAAACTCTGAGCCATATGCTGACACTAAAGCCTCTTGGTTAAGCCACCCCTACTTTATGTCTAATCATAATGTTATATTTATATATATATATATTTTTTTTAACAGGAAAACCAGCAATTGCCCACAGGGATATCAAGAGCAAGAATATATTAGTACGCAAAAATGGCACTTGCTGCATAGCAGATCTTGGATTAGCTGTGAGATATGTGAGGTGAGAACATGCAGATCATGTTGGTGATACATGTTTAAGTGAATTACTATAGCAAGTTTTCAGGGGGGGGGGGGGGGGGGATGTTGACATTTGTTATTTTGTTGTTGTTGTTGTTGTTGTTGTTGTTGTTGTTGTTGTTGTTGTTGTTGTTGTTGTTGTTGTTGCCCTGACCCGCTTTCAACTCAAGCGTAGTCCATATACACTACTTCTAGTAGCACTGAACTGAAATTTTGCATGTGGATTAGCTTTCCCTGTTACCAGTGTCCCTCGCCATCAGGCCAACCCACTCCGACTTATGAGGTACTTGTAATTTATGTCCCCATGTCAAGGACGAGAAGTCAACATTTTACTCCACCTGGCCGATGTAGGGGTTGATCCTCCTACCTCAGCATTAGTTCACCGGATGTTTAAGAATGAGCGCTCTTATCCATTATGCCATGCTGGCCTCAAGAATGTGTTATTAGTGCTACAAATTGGGTCAGTTACTAAAACAAATGAATTTTATGGCAATTAACAAAATGTAATTAATTATTAGGGGATTTAAGTTTTGTGGCGGCTGTTGCAGTTTTAGTTTATTATTGAGTGATTTGACATTGTGGCTACTGGGGTAGAGTGAGACTTGTTCATGATTGGTTAGACCTGGCAGCTAAAGTTGTACAGAATGGGAAAGACAACCTCATGCCCACCTCTCTTCCATTGGAAAGTAAAGGAGCTGCTGGATCAGCAAAGCAATGCTCTAACTGTTCGCCTCTCAGAGCTTCGATCCTAGACCAGCTGCCAACCAAGGCTTAGGGCCTGGTCTGCCCTGCCATGACATTTTGTCTTTAGGTTGCATTTCCTCTCACCAGTATAAAGCTTGTACCCTCCCAGTTGCGCCCTTCCGCCCGAAGCCGTTGGCACAATGTGGGGTGTTGGGTTTGGTAAGTACCGCCCAACATTCGGCACTAACAGAAAGCAGGTAGTACTGGCTACTGTCATACGGTAGCTCAGTCATATCTGACTACGACCTGACACACAAAGTAAAGTATCACTGACTAATTATATTAGTCATTTGTGCAGTTTGCTCACTGTTATAATATACTTTTATACAATGTTTTGAAGACCTGCCTACCTTCTACCACACACTTCATTTGAATCGTTTGACTTTGCTTTCAGCGAGACCAATGAAGTAGACGTGGCATCAAACACACGCTGCGGCACCAGGCGGTACATGTCCCCAGAGGTGCTGGATGACACCATGAACAAGAACCACTTTGACTCCTACAAACAGGCAGACATGTATTCTTTCGGTCTGGTCCTGTGGGAGATTGCCAGGCGGTGTGTTATTGGAGGTAAGTGTTTCCGGATGCTTCAGGAGAAATACCCCACAGGTTGAGAGAGGGAATGGTGTAGGGGTGACGTCTGTCTCTAGCTTGAGCATACCCAGTTCATTTCACTGTGTGGGCGCTATGGATGTTAGCAAAGCAAGAAAGGATTGGTATACTACCCCTGATCATATGTTAGTGGCTCTGACCTCAGAGGAGGGCAAAAACTTGGAGGGCTTGTGTGTACATCTCTCTCTCTCCCCCCCCCCCCCCCCCCCCCCCCCCCCCCCCCCCCCCCCGAATATCCTTTACAGGACATCACCGTCAACATCAGCATCTTTCAGCTGATTGTTGATTTCTTGGCAAGATTATGCTCAGTAGTTTGCCATTGCTTTCTGAGTGACCGACTCACTTACCCCGCCCTGTGCTCATTAGAAATCCCCCAGCAGTTGGAAATTGAAAGGAGCATGCTAAATAGGCTGCTGCCCAGACTACATTTAAAATATCCCCTCAAAAAATCTCACTGGCCCTGCCAGCTGGTGTAAGCATTCATGTCTTCACAGATCTCAGTCCATGGTGTTCAGGATCAACTCTGCTGATGATATTTCTCAATGCCACCATCTCAGTTCATCCAGCATCATTTCTGTTGGTCTGTCTCTGCCTCTTCTCCCACAATCATTGCAATGTTTTCCAATTCTTTTCTTCTCATTACATTCCCAAAGAACCATGTTTATCTTTTTCTTATAGTTGTATATAATGTTCAACTTTCATTAGCCTCTTCCAGGCAGTCATCACTTACTCTGGCAGTCCATGTTATTCGCAGCATTCATCTCAGGAACCACATCTCTGTTGCTTTCAGGCCTTTTCTGATTTGCTCATTAACATTCCGTGAGTTACACATGGCATTTCACAAACTTTCCAGTACTTTTAGAGGATTTAGAAGAAGACATACCCAGAAACAAATATTTATCACAAGGGTGATTCTGGCATTCACTCATGTGAATCCTTGCTGGTGCTACAAAGCTTGTACGCTGTAGAGATTCTGACTTGGCAAGCAGCCTTTATCCCTTGACAAATAAAACCTCCATCCAATACCAGTGTCATGAGGCAGCTTAGTTTCATTCTCACCTGTTCATCAGCGCAGTCTCCTAACAGAAGTATATTGTTTTCCACAGATGACAAAACTGCAGCAACATTTTACTTGTATTCTGTACTAACATATGTTTGCTGCATGTCCTTTGCAGGGAATTCCAATCAACCCCAGGTTGGTGTTCTAGACAGTTTTATGTTCATTCAGTAGTTTGCCATTGTTTTCTGAACAAGAAGTCAACATTTAAGTTCAACTGACTGGGGTGTGAAATTAACCCACACATTAGCGCACAGGAAGCTTAAGCGTGAGTGCAGTAAGCCTCTTGGCCACGCTAACCGCCGACACACATATACTCCAGCATACCGTATGCCTCACAGAAAATATCTGTACTGTCTAATGTATGCAACATTATGCAACATGCGCCTGTGAGACCTGGACACTTGCTAAAGAAGCTGAACAGCGCATAAATGCCGTTAACCCTTTACAGGGCATAGCGGCCATTACCGGCCGATCGCTTAAAACAAGCGTAGCGCCCGATTCCGGCCGATACTATTATGCATTGTAAAAACGCGATCTCTCAGCTTTCCGACACTTCCGACGGCTACTTTCACTTTCGCCAATAGCTTGACAACGTGGCCGCCATTTGTAAACGCGCTACAATGAATTTGAATGGACTTTTTTTGATAGTTTTCGGGATTTTTACGCTGTTTTTCAAAATGGATTTCGGCGATTCTTCAAGTGATAGCCGAGATTTTGCTCTGTTCAATTTAAATGACATTAAAGGGCACGAAGTTGATTATTAATCGGAGCTAGATATCAGTGCAAAGCGTTACTTTGCATTAGCAGTCGTGAGTCGGACTTTAAAGAAAGTGATTATGATTCTGAAAATGTGTTTGTAAATTGCCGTATAGGTGACGGAAAATCACAAACAACATGCCGTATTTCGTAAATATTTGTGTTCATATATGGATTACCGGCAACAATCACGTGAGTAACATATTCTGCATGCTTTTCCCTTCATTGTGTTGTTTATTTAACTAAAATCGGTTGACTAACACCTTATTTGTGATGTTTTTACTTACGCGACCCGAAATATTACAGAAACTGAACAAATCTTGCCCGTTCAGGGCTACAAAACGGACAAGCGTCTGCCCTGTAAAGGGTTAAATATAAATGTTATATTCTACGAATATATTGGATACAGAAAGAACAAATGCATCCATATGACAAGGTCTGAATATTGAAGAAGGTTGGCCACTAAAGACAATAAAACAAAGAAAATTGAAATAGTTTGGTCACTTGAAAGTTTGGAGGAAACAATTACGGAGGAGTATATGCCCAGGAAGAGAGGAAGAGAAAGGCCAAAGAGAAGATGGGTGGAGGATGTGGCAGATGATCTCCAGATAGGTGTATCAAATGCAGGACATCTTGCTTATAACCGAGAAGTTTTCCGGAAGGTTGTTATGGGAGAGAGGTTCTGCAAAGGACCTGCTACTAAATGAATGAATGAATGTCTAATGTATAATTTGAGTCTATCCTGAATTATGGAGGGAACTGCAGAGGATAGCAAACGTTTAGGGGGGCTTGGCATGAGTTGAAGGCCCCTACTGAAGTGAGAGAAAAAGGTCAGAAGAATATCAGGCACATTACCTATTGTGTGCTGCTTGGTCACCAAATGAATTGGTTTAACACACTATCCACAAGATACCTTAATGCCATGTCAAGACAAGTACTACTTGTACTACAGCAGCAGCCGCAGCAGCAGTTGGAATTGCAGATGGTTTCTCTCTCTGCAGGAATTGTTCATGATGCTGAGCTGCCGTACTATGATTATGTACCGCAAGATCCCAGCATTGAGGACATGAGGAAGATTGTGTGTGTGGAGAGGATACGGCCAACCATCCCGGATGTCTGGTACCATGATGAGGTTTGTTTATTGTCCTGTTCTCAGAAATTTTTCTTGTCCCATTGTCAAAATGTTTCTTGTCTCTTTCTCAGAAATTTTCTCTTGTCCTGTTCTCAGTGTTTCTTTCTTATCATAATAGCCCTATCATAATTGTGTGCCATGCCGATAAGCATGGGCGGTCATGTTTCGTTATCTTACATGATCACCAGAGTCATGGATCATCTCTGTGTTCCTGTTTCGACCATGCCATGTGGTCAAGCCAACCAGATATTTACTTCTCTGCCTTCCCTGTGTTCTTTTTCCCTCAATCTTGCCAGTTGTCACCAAGTTCTCTAGTTTATTTCTTTGCATACTGTGCCCAACAAATTTTGACGGTCTGTGTCTAATTTCTTCCTTCAGTTTATGGTTTTCATTTTTTTCTTGTAGGACTTGCTCATTGGTTTTTATCCTTCTGTCCATGGTATTCTTTGTATTTTTCTCAGACATTTTTCAGCTTGCCTTCTCATTGTCCTTGTTTCACATCCATACAAAAGTACAGGTTCCATGTAGCACTTCAACACTCTCGTTGCCATTGACATCTTTTTATTTATTAGTATGTTTTCCATCTTGCAAAAGGCTACCTTTGCCATAGCAGTTTTTGTTCTAATCTCTTCAAGGCACCTCCCTCTGGTGTAGGTCTTCCGTCTTCTCCACAGATCTCAGTCCCCGGTGTTTTGGATCAGTTCTGTTGATGATATTCCTCTGTGCCACTGTCACAGTCTATCAAGCATCCTTTCTCTTCTATGGCTGATCTTTCCAGTCGTCGCAATATTTTCCAACGTCTCTCTTCTCATTACATCGCTAAAGAACACTTGTCTCCATCTTATAATTCTTTCAGTACATGTATTGTTTTTATTGACATGGTACAATGATACAACAGAGGTAGTATGTATTGTTTTTATTTACATGGTACAATGGTACAACAGAGGTAGTATGGATATTATTATGTTGAGGGATTTTACTTTCGGGTATGCATTTTATAGTTTTCTTCAAGGCTTAAAATTAAACGGTTAAAACAAAATTCCACCACTAGTAGGTAACCCATTGAACTAACCAAAACGATTAACTTGTTATGTCCCAGCATCACCATGTGATTGGCTATTCTTCATGTGTGCCAATCAATATGTCATCAGTGATTGGCTATAGCTTCTGTGTGATTGGCTACACCTTATGTGCACCAGTCATCATGGCATGTGTGATTGGCTATCCTTCACATGTACATGCCTTCAGAGCTGGTGTTAGCATTATTATATAGTCTTTAATATATCTGATTTCTTCTAGAACATTGGTTTGCATCTGAACTATAACAAATTCCCTCAACAGCCTATACGATGATAATGTACGATTAAAAATAAAAAGCCCTGTTACATGACTTGAAGTATATTAGAACTATATGTTGTTAGCCCCATATTTGTTCAGCCCAACCGGCACTCAGTGGACAACGTGGCAATACTACATGATGGCCTTTGCTTCCCAGAACACCACCTGGTACCAGTTTTTGGCTGGGTTGACTTAGGTGCCCGGATCAATTATAAAAAATCCATCTCTATAAGAATTTGAATGCATGACCACCGGGTCTGCAAGCCAGCATGCTAGATACCGTGTGACTACGATTCCCATGTTGATAATTATATGTTTAAAAAAAGATATATCAATTTTGTGATATATAAACCGGACAAAACAATCATATTTCCAACATGGCTTCGTGACTTCTTGTTCTCTATTGTTCTGTATATGTCTAGGCAAGATACTATAGCTCCCGTATTGATAATGTGACATCTTCTTCTTGTTCTCTGTTCTGTATATGTCTAGGCAAGATACTACAGTTCCCATATTGATAATGTGACATCTTCTTGGTCTCTGTTGTTCTGTATATGTCTAGGCAAGATACTACAGTTCCCATATTGATAATGTGACATCTTCTTGGTCTCTGTTGTTCTGTATATGTCTAGGCAAGATACTACAGTTCCCATATTGATAATGTGACATCATCTTCTTGGTCTCTGTTGTTCTGTATATGTCTAGGCAAGATACTACAGTTCCCATATTGATAATGTGACATCATCTTCTTGGTCTCTGTTGTTCTGTATATGTCTAGGCAAGATACTTCAGTTCCCATATTGATATGTTTAAAAAAAGACAACATATCAATTTATGACATATAAACCTGAAAAAACATAACCAGATTCCCAACATGACTTCATGACATCTTCTTCTTGTTCTCTATAGTTCTGAATATGTCTAGACAGAATAGATGTCTGATTTTTTTTCTAATGTTCTTGCTGCATTTGAGAGTTTGCTCATCTTCAAGGAGTGGGTTCTCTGCGGAACCTCACGGTCTGATAAACCTGACAATAAACAGCTAAATATGCCATGCAATCAATTTGGCAGTATATTGTTTGTGTCTTTATTATTCAAATTCACAATGATGTGTTAAATTATTTAATACTGTTTGTCATATATCCTGCATTATTGAAAATAATTTTTTAACAGTGTTTTTGTAAATGATTTATTTTCTTAGTACCTGAAAGTGATGTGCCGGGTGATGTCAGAGTGCTGGAACCCCAGTCCTGCTGCCAGATTGACATGTTTAAGGATCAAGAAAACCCTCGGAAGGCTGGTAGAAAGTGTAGAGTCGACTACCAAGCAGCAAAAACACCAGTAACTTGCTTGTAGCATCTCCAAGAGTGTTATCAGGTTTAAAGAAGTCAAGTTATTTGCTCTGAAGCCAACAGTTAGCTCATTCTTTACCAAGGAAGTCACTTACTCCCTGTTTGATGAATTTGCTTAACCTTGTCAAACCCAAGGAAGTCACTTTGTATTGGTCACTTTATGCCACGGAAATCACCATATGTTGATCACTTACTCACTATATGACTAACTCACGCGAACTCTTGTGCCAAGGAAATTACCATATGCTGATAACCTTTTACCAAGGAAATCACCACAACTCTTATACCCCAAGGAAATCACACAACATTGATAATCAACCAATCAAATCATATATCTTGATTAATTACTCTCTGTATGATGATTTCATTTGACCTGGTCTATACCAAGGAAATTACCATACATATACATTGATCACTTTATACTAAAGAAGTAACCATACATTGATCATTTTATACTAAAGAAATCATCATACATTGATCACTTTATACTAAAGAAATCACCATACATATACATTGATCACTTTATACTAAGGAAATCACCATACATATACATTGATCACTTTATACTAAGGAAATCACTACACATATACATTGATCACTTTATGCTAAGGAAATCACCATACATATACATTGATCACTTTATACTAAGGAAATCACCATACATATACATTGATCACTTTATACTAAGGAAATCACTACACATATACATTGATAACTTTATGCTAAGGAAATCACCATACACTGATCATTTTATACTAAGGACATCACCATACATTGATCACTTACTCCCTACATATCACCTGAGAGGCATTGTTTCTGTCTGTATAGTTGTAGTTTTAAATTTTGGTATCTTTAGTTACGTATACATATGATAAATAGGTTTAACGCAATATGCCCACAGCATTCGAAGGCGTGGAGGTCCTTTACTTGTTATTTTTGTTGTACACATTTAATTATGATATGGGTACATGAGTATCTTATTGTCTCCTTTAGATTTGTTTGTTCTTGTTTGCTGATAAATGTTGCATAACACCAACTTCAATTCTGTCCCTGGTGATTGTGTCTTTGTAACACTGAATTGAGACTAATTTGGGAACCAATTGAGGCCACTGAAACAGTTACATAAATAAACACATGTAGTATTATTTGGCATTCACAGAATGAGCATCTCTACTTCTTTATTCTCCTTTTGTGAGCGCCCAAAAATACTACGTGTGTTTATTTATGTAACTGAATTGAGACTGTATTTTCCATTATTTCCTATGTGTCGAAGGTGCTCTAGTTTTCAGGTTGCATCGTTGAGACTATGAGTGCAATATTTCCGGAGACTTGACTGGAAGTAAGGTGTTTGTGCTTAGTATGATTCCTTGGACGGGCAGTTTTCCTTCCTGCGGCGGAGAGAGAGTCAGAGTCAAATGGGGTAAAGCCTGGAGCACTGAAATCAATTCTCCTGCCAGGAACCTGTTTTTGTAGAATAACCAAGGACAATTTTTATAGGAATAAATATTAACATGTTTGTAGAGTAACCTTTGAATAATTTTGTAGTGAAAAAAATAATTTTATAGAGTAACCAGTGAACAATTTTGTAGTCAATGAATAATTTTTAGCCAATGAACAAGTTTGTAGCCAGTGAACAATTTTGTAGCCAATGAACAATTTTATCGAGTATTCAGTGAACAGTTTTGTAGAGTGAGTAATTGATTTGTTTTGTGCGGAAACCAATTAACATATTTGAAGAGTAATGTAATCAGTTAACATATTTGTAGAGTAACCTGTTAACACATTTGTTAAGTAACCTGTTAACACATTTGTTGAGTAACCAGTTTTAACGTTTTTTGTAGATTAACCAGTTAATATTTTTTAGAGTAACCAATGAAACGTCTATGGAGTAAGTAATGAATATTTTTTGTTTTCTTACTTGATCAACTTAGCCATACAAATGGATGTGAACTTGAGGTCTTCACCGGCCTTCCACGGTCTGTCTTGTAGACTTGCTCTTACGGGCCAGATATTTATTCTATTTTGTGAGTAATTTGCTCTACAAAGCGTAAATTAAAGTAGAACAAATCAAGCAAAAATACTTGATTGTGAGCATTGTGTTGCGATTCTTTTGATAGCAAATGAAGCAAAAATATTTGATTGTACAATCATTGGTCAGCTTATGGTGAGTTGGTTAGTTGAACAAATCCAGAAGAAATATGTAAAATGTGACGCGTGACAACAGACAAGGAGAAAGGGGAGGCGTTTCTCCAGAGATTTTTAGAGCAGACCAATCACAGTGATGCGGATACCAGGGATGCAGTTAGAGTGGAATTATCTGGCACAATAGAGAATATGCCTTACGAAGACATCATATTGTTTGAAGATGTTAAACATATTTTGCAAAAGGCAAAAGACACGGCACCAGGGCCTGATGGTGTCAGGTATGGCCACATGAAGGCTTTGAGCGATGTGGACCTGAAGGAGATGGCCGGCTGCTTTAATCAGAGCATTAGGACAGCGTCAGTACCGCAGGATTGGCTGCATAGCTATCTCACCCCTCTCCCAAAACCATACAAGGATCATTCAAAGCTTGGCGGCTTTAGGATCATCACCCTTCAAAATACATTTGGGAAGGTTTTAGAGAAGATAGTCGCTGTTAAGCTGCAGGATTTTTTGGAAAGGGGGAAGCTTCTTCCAAGAGGCCTGGGGAGCTACAGGCCAGGAAAAGATACCTGGTCGAATACGGCCACCTTTGCCTTTGACGTTTATGAGGGGTTCCAGAGTAGACAGGAAACGATGGCGGCAGCGCTTGATCTCGAGGATGCGTACAATAGAGTTCGCTATGATATTTTGATGACCGCACTTATGGAGAAGGGGGTCAATCCCTGGTTAGTGAACTGGATAGCGGCCGTCCTGCATTCTCGTCAGGTTGCTCTCCGTCTGGGCGCATGGACCTCAGAGCCACATATTTTAACCCCGGGACTGCCACAGGGATCTGCAATCTCACCGGTGCTCTTTAATGTGTATACAAGCAAGATTGCATACCTAGAAGCACCAGGGGTTGGAAGGATTCTAACATTTGCAGATGATATTCTTGCATACAGGCAGGGGAGAAATAGGGATCAAACAGCCCAGGAGCTACAGGTGACAGTAGACAAAGTGATTGACTGGTGCACTGAAATGAGTGCTGTCATCAACCCGGAAAAGGCGGCTGTGTTGTGGTGCTCTCTGGACAACAGGATTGTGAGAGATGATGCCCCAAGCCTCACGATAGATGGTAGAAGCGTCAACAGAGAGAACAAACTGAAGTATCTGGGAATCACATTTGACAGGAGTCTGTCCTTCAAGGACCATGTGGAGACGGTTGTGACAAGATCTCAAAAGGGACTCAATGCACTTAAAATTATGGCTGCAATGGACACAGAGCAGAGAATGCTCTTCACACTATACCAGCACTTGATCCTCTCAGTGATTGATTATGGACTAGGACTGCTCACTGTCTCAAAGAGTCAGCTGGTGAAATTAGAGCGCATACAGAATGAAGCTATGCGGGTCATTCTGGGATGCACCAGAGACACTCCAGTAGTGTGTATGCGTTACATCCTTGGTCTGCCTACTGTTGCTGGTAGGCACAAGGTGATGCAAGCGAAGGCATACCTCAGAGTAGCTGCAGACACAGATCACCCGTTGCATGAGGCGCTGGATGTAGTTAAGGGTCAGAGACTGATAAGAGGGAAATCATGGATGGCTCAGGCGGAGGATACGATCAGACAGGTGTGCCCCTTGGAGAACATTACGCGAGGAGAGGAGTGGGTCAGAGTGCCAGCCGTGCAGTCAGACTTGTGCAGAGTTATAATCACATTGAGCCGGGAGTGCAGGGAGTGGCCAGCAGGGGCCACGGAAGTGGAAATTCAGCAATTAATTCAGGAAAATTCTCGCCCGGGTGATGTGATTATCTACACGGATGGGTCGGTGTTGAGAGGTAGGAGAAGTGCTTGGGGGTTCTTGGCAAAAACTAATGGTCGGCGTTTGGTGCAGGAGAGCCTAGCGTATGATGACACTACATCTAGCTTAAGAATGGAGGTGGAGGCGGTCAGTGCAGCTTTCCGCTGGATAGAAAACACGATACATACACATATTGTGATTGTAACTGACTCAGAAAGCATGCTGAGAAGGGTGAGAACAGGCAAGCTTCGTGCAGAGTGGCTTGCTTCGCTTCGGAGGTCACGGGTAGCAAGCATCACCTGGATCTTTTCTCCTGGGCATGCCGGTGTGCTGGGGAATGAACAGGCGGACAGATTGGCTGGCTCGGCAGAACTTGGTGGAGTATTGATGCATGACAAGGCAGATGTGGTTGCGGCCTTGTGGGAGCACGTGTACACCTCGGAGGAGCAAATGGATCACCATAGTCTGGTTAGAATGAGGCAGCGAGGAGTGACGAGGGGATCTGGCCGATGCTCGACGCTCAGAGGAAAGGCGAGACGGACATATAATCAGATTGCTACTGGAACTATTAGTGTTGGAACTCTTCGCTGGTTGCTGAGGATGGGGACGGAGCACTTATGGGAATGTCCCGAATGATGTGATGTCGGTTCCTAGATCAATCAATCAATCCAGAAGAAATATTTGGTTTTAGTCATTGTTCAGTGTATACTGACTTGCTTGCTAGAATAAATGAGGCAAAAATATTTGGTTGTATAGTCATTATTCAGCCTATGGTGAGTTGGTTAGCTGAACAAATCCAGCAGAAACATTTGGTTATAGCCATGGTTCAGTGTATAGTGAATTGCTTTTTAGAACAAATCAAGAATTTAAAAACATGAAGAATTGGGCAGCTTTACAAAGCACAGTTTCTCCGTACATAACTGCTCTATACTTAAGGTTTTTATATTGTTTGCATTTCAAGAGCTTTGCCGCATTTTAACTAATTGTATTCATATCAAAACAAATCAAGCAAGCACGTTTAGTTGTAAGTGTTCAACATGAGGTGAATTACTTTGCAAATAAATCGGACAAAAACATATGGTTGTATGGTCATTGTTTAGCATATTGGTGAGTTGGTGTGTAGTAAACATATTTGATGGTGGTCATTGTTCAGTATGTGGTGATTTGCACTGTTGAACAAATCAGGCAAAAATATTTTATTTGTTTGGTTGTTGTTCAGCATTTGATGATTACTTTGTACATCAAATCAAGCAAAAATATGAGATTGTGCTTGTTCAATATATGGTGATTTGGTTGGTAGAGTGTAAATAAAAACAAAAATCAGCATTTTATTATATTTGTTATGATGAATTCTTTAGTATAAAAAGGTAAAGAAAATCAAAAATATTTTTGCCATAGCCATTGTTAATTTTCTTTTTGCATTCTTCCCAGATGTCTAATCTTGATCAAGATAATAAACTTTACTGCTAGCATTGTGGCTATTAGATCTCCATGCAGTTTTCATGGACCAGAGCAAACAAGGGCCGTACTTGTTACCTCATTTTTGTGTATTTTAATTTTGAAAAGTGGTTGACCTGTCTACCACGTTCATCCTTTCTGAATAGGATATTTTATTGTTACTTATATATATACATATTGCATATATAGTTAAGGACATGCATATGTGCACGTAAGCTTTCTTGATGGGTATGCTCAATGACCATTTCATCTTAAAGACATTTACAGAGAGGGTTAGTTTTAGTCATGTGGGAAACCAGTGACTCACGGTCCTCATTTGCCCTGTTATCTGTCAAAATATTTTTTATTTGTCTCTCCACACATTGGCTTCTGCCATTTTAATGTATTTTGAATATTATTTTGTACGTTTTTCATGATCAACAATGTTTTTGTTTTGTTGTCCGTGTTGCACATAAACTAACTCATGCTGAGCTGCTTGGTAAAGATTGAGCTAATGTGAGGGTCACGCTGGGCTGGCTAGGTTAAAGTTCATACTGAGCTGGCTCGGTCAGAGTTCATACTGAGTTTGAGCTGTGTGTATAGTTCATTGTTTGCTATGTTGGGGAGTGTGTCCTGGGGGGGGGGGGGGGGGGGGGCACACTACCAGGAGATGTGTACAACAAAAGGTATATCATTTTGTAAATAAAATGGGTGGTTGAGCAAGTTGGATGCTGCTCTCTCTATCTGGAGGCATAGATTTTAACCTCAAACAGGCAAATAATTGTGGCTGTCGGAACCCTTTTAACTGTACATAAATGACAACAGCAAGGAAAGGCGTCTGTTAATTGTCGGCTCTGCTCCCTTCCAGATGATACGAGCTGTGGTTTAAATAGTAGCTCGAATGGTTTCTAAACAATGTTTGTACAGCACAAGTAGATTTGTATTTGCCATGATTGGCACTGGTATGATGGTGTACAGAATGTCGCAGCATTTATTTAACCAGTATTATTTGTCTCTTGTTTCTCTGTTGTATGTATAGTAAGTTGACTAGGATAGCTCCATGGCGGCTCTATTGCAAACAGTGTCTATGGGCATTTCATCTTCTTGTTCTTATAACATCATTTATTACTTACAGTAATACATGTATAGGGTGGGTTGGTTACAGTTTGGAAATGAATATAATAGGGTGAAGAAATAACTGTTTATAATAGTGTCCTACGTGACTGGGCAGGAAGAGTTCAGAAAACCACAAGATGTATGGAGTAAATGCTTTATATATGGCAAGTTGCCTTGTGTAGATTTAGTTTCTGAATGATTTGAATAGAAGAAAATTATGAAAATATAGCGGAGACACAACACATGCTTGGTGTTGATTGTAAAACACAGCAGAAAGAGATTTCTTGGGGTTGTTGTCTTATGGTCAGACTAAATTGTTATTTGGCTTCTTATGTTTAATTCAAATGACCAGGAAACTTGACAACCAACCCAAGAGCTGAAATATTTGATGATGATGGTTAGTTACTTGTGTGCCCAGACATAGCCACAGTGTGGGGATCTGAGACCAAAGCTTTGTGGCTGCTGCAGTGATTTGGAGATGTTGATTGGCATTGCCCTGGCAACATGTCAGCTCGGCTGATAGGATAGCACAACTGGTAATTGGAGTGTAGAAAACAAAAGATGATTACATCTTCTTAGGGGAGATTCAAATTCAGATTGTAAAAATTGACCTTGGCTTATAGGTTGATCCAGTCTAAAATGGGTACCAAGAGGTGTCTTGGAAAGGAAAGGTGGCTAGAATGTTGGTAACCACATCTCCCGCTCGAGTTCCGATTGGTCTTTGGAAATATTGGTCTATGGAAATATGGGTCTAGCACCATTTACCTGATGCTATTAAGGCATGTCAATGGGTTCTTCACTTATAGTGGAGTTTCTTTTGAACACAGGAGTTTATGAATAATCTTCTATGCATTGGCAAATGACTGGATTCCACTGTTGCCTGATGTTATGAGGGTATTAAGCATTTGGTGGAGTTGATGAGTACTGTTCTCATGTGTACATACATTCTTATTACTTTTGTGTCGATGCTTGGTGGTGATTCTAATGTCTGATAACTTTATATGACACAAACAATAACTCTTGAGTAGTTAATCTAATGTCTGATAACTTTATATCACACAAAAAATGTTTTTGATTAGTGAACAATTATACATGCTAATTAATGGCTAGAAATTTAACCTACACAATATGATATTAAAATGTTGAACAGAACAGATTTCTATAAAGAAGAAGAGAAACATGATATGAGTGTGAAAGTTACTTGAAGGACATGAACAAACAAACAATAAATCAATTATCTGAAACAATAATAATCATGGTATATTCCAGTTATAACCCAGAAGGGTTGAACAGGATGTTGCAAATTTAAATAAAAGGCTTGATTCTTGAATGTTTACACATAGAACTGCTGGAGATGACAGCTTCATTATGCAAAACATATCGCTATAGAAACTATCACTGCATGTCAGATTTTTGTAGCAATTTATTTACAATGAACCAACTGCAATCGTGTCTCCATTATCCTGAAGAGACTTAGAAGGAAATCTGATTTTTCTTCTTCTTCTCTTCCTCCTCCTCCTCCTCCTCCTCCTCATGAAGTAAATGGCATGGAAGTTTTTATTGCCTTAGTAACTTTGGAAACATAACATGTTAATATATTTATGTATTAATTTATCTGCTGATCCATCACCATTTGTAGCCTCATATTTTTACCTATGCAGTGTTTGATTTTGTATGTGTCAGCTATATATCAGCTATATTATCATGCAGTTTCTTCCAAACCATGCCACAACATCAGTTGAGTATCCCAAGTCAGGAAATGAGTATCTGACATCGCTAAAATGCAGAGGAGAAATTCATTGAGAAGAGAGCTGACCACTCACACAGCAGTGTCAACTGTATAATTAATTTAACCTTTATGTACCTTTACAGATTAACAAACATGGTTTTGTTTTGTTAATCTCACATAGCCTTTTGAACCAGTCAGGAAATGAGTATCTGACATCGCTAAACTGCAGAGGAGAAATTCATTGAGAAGAGAGCTGATCACTCACACAGCAGTGTCAACTGTATAATTAATTTGACCTTTATGTACCTTTACAGATTAACAAACATGGTTTTGTTTTGTTAATCTCACATAGCCTTTTGAACCAGAACCCATGTGATATTCTACCCACCCGCTTGAAGATATTATAATAATGATCAAGGTTACAACATTAAGAGAAATCGTCATGATCGAAAGGATAAGAGCACTCTAGCTCTGAAACTTCCTGTTGATAGCAGGGAATGACAAACTACTTAACATAGAATTGCCTGGAAAATCAACCTGTTGCTGATTGCAACATTCTGAAAAGTACATGAGATTTATTTCATACATAAGGATAGTGGATGTTAATTGATCACCTCTGACGATTAAATTCTCTTCTCCATATGCATTGTCACAGTCAGCAAATTTGTTTTAATTTATAATCCTTTGTCCGTAACTTACATTTGAATAAGTTACCATTGTTAGCACTCTTTGTCCAAAATGTTACCATTAACCCACCAGTTTTTCTTCTTTTTTGTGTGTGGTTTGAAATGTGTCTATAAGTGCATTGTTGCCTCTTGGGCATGTTGATTCCTGGGCTGACTGGCACCTGGCCATCTTAATAGACGATAGTTAGAAAAATGAAGTTATACCTCTCCACTTCACAAAGCCTGGGCTAAATTTACAGACCATGTGTTGCCCATACAGCATGATCCCTCTCTTGACTTGCCTAGTTTACTCCAGAGAAAATATAACACCAATACATCAACACAAGACAAGCTGCTGGATCAGCAAGGTAATGCTCTAACCGTCCGCTTGTTGGTTTTTCCATCCTAGATCAGTTGCAGACCAAGGTTTAGGGCCCATCTGCCTTGCCATGACATTTAGTCTTTAAGATGCATTTCCTCGCACAAAGGTAAGGTATCCTCTTAAGTTAGAAAAATGCATAATTAGCCGTCGCACATACTCTCCAAAAAAAGAACGGTAATAAAGTAAAATACATGGTTTTCACCAGCAAATTGATTACAGTTTCTGATTTAAAATGTTATCGACCCATCACATACTCATTATGATATGAATTCTGTTACAATGATACATATAATGTTAGTTATGATTATCAGGCTTGCGATACTCTACTGCTGATTTGAATATTTTTCTGGTTTGGTTTTCAGTGTTTTCCAGTTAATTTTCTTGCAGATTGTAATCTCTGATATGCATTATGTTATTGTCCTCTCTACACAATTATATTTGTGGAGATTTAAAAAAAAATTAAGTTCTTGTGTTTAATGTATAATTGGCTGCTTTTATTGGGTTATTTTATGGTTCCACTGAAATAAATATCTCCTTTTCTTTTGTTAACAGTGATAAATTATTATAAATTAAAGATAATAATATAATCTTTGCATAAATACATGAAAAAATTTGGGAGGTAAGCGGGTTCAGGGACTGCAGGGTGTGTAAATGAACAAGCATTGATTGGTGGTTGAGATTTCAAGATGGCCAGTGGGTCTACCACCACTGGCAATGACCCATACAAGGACGGTTCTAACATGGAGCTTACCAGCTCTTGACTGGAACATCAGCATGCACACCCTTTAATTACTGCTGGGACAGACTGCACTTATGGGCTTGTCATAAGTGCAGGGATGTTTCTTTTATTTTGATGTATAGTATGATGCTGGCTGAGGCAGTCACAGTGAAACAAGTGCATTCAGGGGGATCTGTGGTTGAGAGGTTACGGTGCGGTGCCAGCCTCTGGTTGACGAGGTTCAGGGTTCAGTAACAGAGAACTTAGATTTTTCCAAGAACCATTAGTATGCCTTCTCATCTCTTAGGTGGTCAGATCAGAAAGCTTGCCTTCTCAGAGAGGGTGAACAACAGGAGGTCCTGTGTGCAAGTTAAATGTCCCGTAGCAGTTGGACATGGCAAGGGTTGGTGATAAGGCTGCCGCTCTGGCAAACTTATCAGCAAATAAAACCTGGCCATAGGTAGATTTACATTTACCTTGGACGGAATCTTGTCTACAGGAAGCAAACTTACACAAATACATGCCCCAAGTTAGGTACACTGACTTGGGAGGTGCATAAATAAGTGTTCCGCACGTCCCTTGAAAAAAGGAATAAACAAAAAGGTAATGATAGTTGGGCCATTTTGAATGAAGGATGCAGGCAAGAGACATGGAACGATGCAAAGAAGAAATTTAAGGAGCACAGCAGCTGTTTGGGGGAGGGGATGTCGTGGTAGCACAGTGGCCCACTGCCTATTAGTCCAGTTGTCATGTGTTTGAATCTCCGTCGAGGCAGATAATTGACTGGATCCCCAGGTTGACCCCGGTCTAAAATGGCCACCAGGAAATGCCCTGGGAAGTAACGGTGGCCAACCACATCCCCAATTATTCTATAAATTTATAAGGTCAACCGTGTCCCCAATTATTATTCTATAAATTTATAAGGCCAACCACATCACCAATTATTCTATAAATTTAAGGCCAACCACATCACCAATTATTCTATAAATTTATAAGGCCAACCACATCACCAATTATTATTCTATAAATAAAAATGGGAGCTGAGTGGTCTCGAGGTATGGTGTTTGCCTCGAGTGCTGGAGGTCCTGGGTTCAAGCCCCGGTGAGGGTCAGGTTTTTTTTTCAAGTGGACTTCTAGTAACAAAGTTTTCCCTGGTCTCTGGGTAGTGAGATCGGACGCCCATGTGTATTGTTGTGCACGTAAAAAATCCCTTGGCAGTTGGAAATTGAAAAGGAGTAGCCTAATGGCACTGCCCGGGCAAAATTTTGAGTTAAATATCTACTCAAAGTATTTCAGGATCCTCACCGGTGCTACGGAGTTCGTGCACTAAGCTGAGATGCTCCAGTCTCGGGCTTGAGTTAGGAGTAAACAGAGCACTTATAAGTTACATTTGTATGCCGTGATGTTGATCCGTCGACTAAACTAAACTTCTATAAATTTATAAGGCAAGTATGTATACCAAAGATGTGTAAGAAGAGTCATACCGCATGTCCACAGCATTTTCAGTACTCTTCAGAAAAGTATTTTCAACTTGCAGGGAGTAACAAATAAATGTGACATGGTTAGCTTGGTACTGATTGAGCTCACTCTTTCAGTCCCAACCAACAACATGTGATGTGTGAGCTGACTCTTTCAGTCCCAACCAACAACATGTGATGTGTGAATTGCTCTTCCTGTTGAGTCTCAACCATCACATAATGTGTTCTCTGACTTGCTACATTTGGTTAGAACTTGCTAAAGAAATCTGACTTCCCCGGTGGATACATCCACTGTTTATTTAGCCTCTTTAAAGGCCATACTGTTTAAAAATTGGTTATTGCGCCCCTGTGGGCATTTAAAAAAGCTGGCCAACTTGCTGAGACTGATACAGTAAAGTGCCACTGCTAAGTTGTTACACCATTATGTCTTTGGTGCTCTGTTTCTTGACATCATCTTGAAGATAATCAAACAGATGCAAACTTGAATTGCCACCGTCATTTTATACCCCTGAAATGAAGCAAAAGACAAGTTTCAGTGCATACAAAATTTTATGATACTTTAAATTGCATTTTGTGTATATTCATTTGCTACCATTTTGTTGAAAATCAAAACGTCTGATGGGTACAAAGGCATTTTGAATTTTATATTTTACAGGTGATTTTATTTTGTAAATACAAGCATAGACTTATGTGTATATTTATATATCTGTGCACACCTTTTTTTACATTTCTAAATATATATTCTTGTCAAAATATGCTATGAACTCCAACTTTGATGTTCAGTTTGCTATTGTTTAAATAAATTAATCTGCCATTTTTAGACGTTGGATAAGCTAGTTTATCAGAATTTTTGAGTCAGAATATGTTTTTGGAATGATTGAGGTTACGATTGTATGACACAATAATTTTATTCACTTGGCTTTGTTTTGGTAGACATGACAAGTGCCCAGCAGGAATTCTGAGAAACCATACTCTGTGCTATATGCTAAGGAAACTGAGCACCACAGAATGTGTGTAGAGTTTTAGCATGCCATGAAATATACTTTTAGTTCAATTATTTGTTGTCCATCAAGTATGAGATTATGAAATACCTGTTGATAGTCTTCTTACCCATAATGAGATCGAGCCAAACCACCTAAGGTTGCATCCTGAGCATAGCCAGGTATCTCTAGTGCAGCTTCTTGCTGTCCAGCGGGGTTTGAGGTTCCAGGGTTTGTGTATGGAAAGGTCTCATCCATTGCACAAAGACAGACATTTCTACGGAAGTGCCCAGTGGAGTCTGGTTTTAATGAAGCCACGCGTTCAGTTAATTGCATGTCCTTTATATCCTTTACAGGATATCACAGTCAACATTTTTAGCCATTTGTGATATATTAGGCAGGTTTGCATTCAGTAGTTTGCCATTGATTTCTGAACAACATATGTTCATACAATTATTAAAATTCAACACAAGGTGGTGTGCAATTCCAAACTGCATGCAGCTGATTTCGATTGCGTGATGACAAATCACATTTGCTACCCCTTCGCCACAGGTGCCGGATCAGTAAAAATTAATTATGTGACTCATGTATGTAAGTAAAAAGTAGAGAACCATCTTGTTTGCTCGTGGGGGTATATTGACACCTGACAAGTAAAGTAAAACAAAGGATCCTGAGGTATGTCAGCCACATGATGCTGTCCTCATAAGATGGCCACATCATCCCCCGAGTGCAGGTTGGTCTATACAAATACAGGGCTAGCAATATGCCCAATACACCTTAAGGCATGTACAAATGGTCCTTTCTTATTTACTGACATATTTTGCGTCTCATCAATTGGGGAACACCTCTGCCCTGTGAATCACAATGACAGAAACAAAATGCTTGCGACATTTTCAGGACATTCCTGCCCTGCTCATCGGGCACTAAGGCACACAGAAACAAGATGTGACTGTTTGGGGCTTCAAGTGGACAATGATCAAGGTTGTACGCTGCTGTTATATGTTCCTACCTGACAACTCTGTGGTGAAGGGGTTACAGACGCAATTTGTAATCCTGCATACCGCGTTCAACACACAGCTGTGGGCGTTTTGTCAGCAGACCGTTAGTTATCATACAATGGTGTGAGTACTGATCATTCAGAAAGCAATGGCAAACTAAACATAAACTCGCCAAAAAATCACAAACGGCCAGAAAATGCTGGGGTTGACGGCAACGCCCTGTAAAGGATATGCAGTTAAATTTAACCAGCAATTCACTTATTATCATAAAGTGCAGGAGTGTCGAACATGTGCAGAACAGAGAACAGTATTTTGGCCTACACCCGCTGCATTTGAGGGCAAAATCAATGGAGATGTCAGCAAGCTGAAGTTGACTGTGACTTTTTTTGGATGTATTCATGTTGACATCTGAAGATGAACAAAGAAGAAGAAGAAGCAGAGGATACAAATGTTGTTTTTTTCTTCACTGATTTCATGGGGTAAGAGAGCATGTCACCTTATTTCTGGAAACTGTTGTCCCAGTTAAGGGCCAAAGAATGTAAGATCCTGTTTGCACAGTGTGTACTTCAATAACCCTCTGCGGTTGCAAATTATAGTCTCCTGTAATTTGCCATTTCTCTGGCAAAATTGAGAAAATTACCCACAGTACAATATTAGTATGTTATGTTGCATGTGGAAGGAAAGGGAAAACCTACATACTGATACCCCAAGAATAAGCTTGTGTGCAGGCATGAAGCTAGATTTAATGGTGGAGTGACATGTTTAAACAATTCCATACCAGTCTTCAAACTGAACAGCCTGATATACAAAGGATAAGATGTTTGCGGAGGATCATCACCATCTTCACCGCTTCGCAAGGGGTATGATGATGATGAAATGCTTTAGTATATCATTTTACAGTCTTGTGTGTCTGCTGTAGAAGTACTGTAATTTAGAGAAATTGTTACGGTGATATTAAACGATATTTCAGACACTTTGATTGCCTCTGTATATGATTTTTCTCTCTGTAAACCATGACAGGTGTGTGAAGGAGGGAGGGAGGAGAGAGAGAGATTTGTTTAGTTAATAGTTTATGTTTTCCGTTTATAAACTCTATGCTGAAAATCGTCATTCAGGTTATATAAATAAATGTACTTTTTCAAAACATTCAGAGAGGAAGGAAGCCACCCTCATTAACAGAATGTGTGTTTACGTGTTATTTTTTAATGTAACCATTCATAGTTTGTCAATAACATTGTGTTTGTATGTATATATATATGTCTTTGTTTTTTTTAAAACATTCATAATTTTGTTATTAAATAATATGTACATAAACATACACATTTTTAAAGCTTAATCACAAGTACTTCCTCTATTAATTTTTACACAAATAATTTTACCATTAGCAGTATTTGTACTCGCATATTCTTTTTTCCACCAAGCAAACGTACCATTCGTTATCACAGTCATAAACAGTAAACATCAAAATACCTCATATTTATATTTCACTAAAAAGTGCTTTCAGAACCCAGAAAACAAGCAACAGTGATTATTGTCAGTAATTTGTAGCTCTCTAAATTATGAATGTATCAGAACAGCTCAGTCAGATCGAGATATGTAAAAAAATGTTAGCAACTTATCACATTTCTCAGCTCTTCAGACACAAAAACCACAAAGAAACACTCTATCTACAGTGGCAATGTCAGTGATTTGTAGCTCTTTAAATAATGAGTGTATGGGAACAGTTCTTGTCCATTCAGTTAGAACAAGATATATAAAAGTTAGCAGGCATTTCTCTGCTTTTCAGGTACAAAAACCACAAAGAAACTATTTGTGGCTGATTCAACTGAAGTCACACCACACTTATTTTTACTTGAACACTTCTGATGACCTATGACCTTATCTTTTGCAGCTCTTTGCCAGATTCTTATAAGGCAGATTTTGTTTTCCAAATCAAACAAAGTTTTCAGTCATTGTCTGAAAGATCTGTGCTGTTTCCTCCAGTATAAGTTCTTCATTGTAGGCAGTTTGCTCACAACTTTCCTCTCTATTACATAAGCCACTGTGATGAGTGTCTGAAAATAATTTGCATTCTATAATTGTTTTGAAAATAATTAATAAATAATATTTTCCAATGTGAGACTCACCTAACATTTTAAGAAAAGGAGATGATTGAAGTTAAATGTTAAATTTGCCTTATGAATCCGTATAGCATATAGAGGATGTGGTTTTAGGCCTTTCATATTTAATATTTAGGACTCAATGGGTGATGTCAATTTGCCAGTGACCTTTATCTCCCACATAATTTTCTGGTATCCATTTGTATGAGACTGACCTCACTCCAGAGCATGAAAAAAATGTAGAAGATATGCCTTGGGACGTATTCAGCATATGGTGCTAACCTGATGTATATCAATCATCACTTGATGGGTGATGTGAACAATATCACAATCACACTGATCGCATTTACTGCCCAAAAAATGTCTTTGCTACTTCTTTTAGGCTGGACAGCCTGGAGGGGCTCAGGTCAGTTAAAAGTGCCTGCCAGAGACAATAAAAAAAATCACCACAAAGAGGATTAGAATGTAGAACCTCTACTGGCAGGGGAGTGGGCAAGTCATTGCACTAGCAAGGCTCCTTACAAGGATGTAACGGTTAATGTTATCAGCAAAATTATCAGCACCCCTGGCAAACTTGTAGGTGTTTCATTTCTTGTAGCTTCTTTTTTGTTTCTCTTTTGAGGGGAGAACATTACTCCTGGTTATGTACCTAAAAGGGTCAGCATATATGACCTCGACATGCAGTTGTGTCAGGTTTCCATTCTTCAGACAGATTACATCCGAAGTAACTAGCTCTATCTACCTCTGGATGGATTTTCTTTCATAACACTTTTACCAAGGCAGTGACCTTTACAGCCTACTCTTTGAGATTTCTAACTGCCATGAGATTTTTAATGTTTACAACTTGCCCACAGGGTCTCCTGTTTTTGACTGTGGTCCAAGACGGCTAGGCATGCAATATCACTACCCAAGTGATCAGGGGGCGTGTGATATCATTTCTTCTTCTTCTTCTGTGTTCATCCGGCGTTTTTTTTCTTTCCAGATGTGATTGTGTTGTGCCTGTTTACAGCAGAGGTGCATTCTTGCACCGTTAGGCCGACACATCCAACTTCTGCGGGCATTTGTTGACCGGGTTAACCTTCCCGGGGGTTATATCATTTGATGCCATTGGCTCTTGGACAAATTTCTGGCTCTATTCTGAGAACCGACCTAGTAACTTCTGAAGCTCAGGTGGACACCATGATCCCTCAGCCTGGCTCCCTTATTTCTCCCAATAGGTGTTGCAGGACTGGGTGGCCAAGGGGTCCTCACACATTGTGAAGCGTGTGTTTGATCTCAGTTCTGTCCGGAGTTTAAACAAATATTAAACTAATACTAGCTTGTGTATTACGTGATGTCTACTTGAGCAAGTGTTCTTGATTTCTCAGCCTAAAAACAGCTCGCTCCAGCAATGCTGTAATGAAATATCTACCTTCTTTCTTTTTTCTCTTCTTTCTTTTTCTTCTCTTAATAAAGTTTGTTCGTTTGTTCATTCTCACTAACCTAAAATGTGTTGTAGGATATAAATGCTGATCATTGCAGCAACCCTATGGTTGTGAACACTTTAAATTGACCTTCTCATACTCCTTTCTGCAGGAACCACACTTAGCTAAATAAAAGAGTATTTTTGTGCAGATTGGTTTGTCTGTTGTGCCTTTGTGTTTTTATTTTAGATTGGAAGGGAGATAACCACAAAGGCATTAATGTAGGTTTAAAATGATACATAAGTAACAAATAACCTCCTAATATAACAGACAGCCAGTTTATATACATTCACACATGCATGTACACACACGCACATAGTCTGTTCAGAAAGTATCAGACCTTTGGTCAGGAAAAATGGTTACTCATGAAATCATAATCCCCTTCAGAGTGCTCTCCCAGGGACTGTCAACAGTGGTGGTCTTGCCATTAAAGTGTTTCAGGATGGTCTCATTGGGGATGAAGCACAGTGTCGCTGTCACATTCCACATAGTCTTCTTGTGAATCGAACCGGTCCATTTCAATAGCATTTTCAGCTTGGGAGCAGCCAAATCTCGCAAGGAGCCATGTTGGGAGAGAGTGAGCCTGACAAATCATAGGAATGTTGTATTTGGCCAAAAACATCTGAATCACATGAATAAGTTTTATGAGAATCAAATAGAATGCAACATGATTATTATTCTTGTACAAAATTAGGTTTTTGATGCTAAAATATGTACTTTTATTATTTTTTTGTTTTTGTTTTGGGTGTAGTCTTGTGTCTTAGTTTGTGTACATTTTCTGTCCCCATTTGCATGGTTTTTGCATGTTGTATGTTCATGTAGTAAACCATCACAAATGAGAAATGGAATTGGACAGCTTTGCTAAAACACAGTCACAAGTGATAGAATGGGTATTGCAGCTAGAAAGCCTTCACCAACACTAAAACAACAGATAGACATTGATACAATTACATTTGAGAAAGTTACTTACCTGATGTACTTAGTGCATCTGAACAGGCTCTGAAACTAAATAAGTACTTAAATCGTCTGAACAGGCAGAGAAACAAAATAAGTACTTAAATCGTCTGAGCAGTCACTATAATGAAATAAACCTCGAACGTACAAATAAAGCTGAAGCCATGATCTCCATGGGTCTTCTTCTTCTTCTTCTTCTTCTTCTTCTTCTTCTTCTTCTTCTTCTTCTTCTTCTTCTTCTTCTTCTTCTTCTTCTTCTTCTTCTTCTTCTTCTTCTTCTTCTTCTTCTCCTTCTTCTTCTTCTTCTGCATTCATCCGGAGAATATTTCCAGATGTAATTGCATTGTGCTAGTTTATTTGCGCCCTTAGGCCGACACATCCAACTTCTGTGGGTTGTGGGTCATCTGACCAGAAGTGGTCAGTTGTATATTCATCTGCCTGCTTTATTTTAATAAATGCTGCTGCTGTTTGTAGACATAGTTTGTGAGTTCTGTTTGTAGAGTTTGTTAGTTCTGTTTATAGACAGAGTTGGTTCTGTTTGTAGACAAGAGTTTGTTAGTTCTGTTTGTAGACAAGAGTTTTTTAGTTCTGTTTGTAGACAGAGTGTGGTGGTTCTGCTTGTGGATAGAGTTTGTTAGTTCTGTTTCTAGAGTTTGTTAGTTCTGTTTGTAGACAGAGTTTGTTAGTTCTGTTTGTAGACAGAGTTTGTTCTGTTTGTAGACAGCATTTGTTAGTTCTGTTTGTAGACAGAGTTTGTTCTGTTTGTAGACAGCATTTGTTAGTTCTGTTTGTAGACAGAGTTTGTTCTGTTTGTAGACAGCATTTGTTAGTTCTGTTTGTAGACAGAGTTTGTTCTGTTTGTAGACAGCATTTGTTAGTTCTGTTTGTAGACAGAGTTTGTTCTGTTTGTAGACAGCATTTGTTAGTTCTGTTTGTAGACAGAGTTTGTTCTGTTTGTAGACAGCATTTGTTAGTTCTGTTTGTACACAGAGTTTGTTAGTTCCTGGAGTAACACTCAACCCTTGTTACTCTACAATGGCTCGGCCCAGTCTAAAATGGTACCAGGAAGCATATGTATTGTTGTTTGTTTTGTTTTCACTTGCCTAATTCATGTATTCATTTTGTACTGCCTCCTTCTTCTCCAAGCTACCTTTGGCCATTGTTTAAATATAATGCAAGACATAGGAAATGATTAAACATACTTCATGTCCTTAAGCCTAGCTTAAACAAAACAAACTTAGCGTACTCTGAAGCTCAGCTGTGGAACAATCTTCCACAACAGATCAAAGACAACAACAATCCCTTTTTACATACAGTCACTACCTATTTGAACACTATCACAGTACACACTATATGTATGTCCCCTTAAAAAGAAAGAAAAACAAAGAACAACTAGTATAATAAACATTCCCCTCACTGTTAACATTACACCTACCATAGCTACTTATAATTGCCATGTCAAAATTAGTTTTAGTGAGTCATGTATTATTGATTATTGCACATTTTTCATGGGTTTATAATGCATATTGTTTCTGTGGTTGTTGTCTAAGATTAGCTTCATAAGTGATGTATGAATGAAATAATGTATGAGAGCAGAGAGGTGAGAAGGGAAGAATGGCAGATGGGCCTGCGTGCCCAATTCTTAACCCTTTGAAAATAAAGTTTGTTTGTTCGTTCTGTTTTTTCTTTCTTTCTAAATCTCATAATGGAGCATAGGCCCTTAACCATTTTATGCCAAACCCTCCTATCCTTTGTTATCTTCTACAACTCCATCTATGCATACATACATTAGACAGCTGCTCGTCCATTCATTGTCCTTGCTTGCTTTCCTCCAACCTTACCCTCCAATTGCTTCCCAATTGATCACAGGGTAATGTACTGCATACCTCATTGTAAAACATGCACAGTAATGAACATACTTTCTCCTTTCACCGAGCTTTTTTTATTACCAAAAGTTATTGATTATAGGGATGTTAGCATAAACAGCAGGTTTCCATTGCTTCAACGTTTTATTAATTGTAGTAAATGTAACATCCACGCGAGATTTTAATAATTTCATTTTTTACTAGATTTTATTTTTGTCACCATTTTATTGACTTAATAAAATTAGCATCCAGTACAGTGATCATCATCTTTTCATTCACCTTAACCTTGTTAATCCTAGCACTAAGTTTTCTGTATGTCATTATTTCACCCATTATGAGAATGTTAATAGCCATGCTAGATTTTGTGTGTGTCAGTATTTCATACATAATAGGTTTTCCGTGTGTTAACATTTCACACATTATAATGTTAGCACCAACACTAGGTATTCTCTGTGTCAATATGTCATATATTATTAAGATTTTAACATCCATACTAGATTTTGTTTGTTTGTGTGAAAATTTTATAGATTATAGTAATGTTATCACCCATTATAGGTTTGTGTCAACATGTCATACATTATTGAGATGATAACATCCATACTAGGTTTTTGTTTTATCAACATTTCGTCATCATCATGTTCCCTGTCAACTACCATGGGCATTCATGACTTTCCACAGATCTAGGTTTGTTTTAAATAATATTAACATCCATACTAGGTTTTTGTTTGTGTAACATTTTTCTTATGAAATATAGTTAACCTTGACAGTCAGTACCAGTAATTCTGGCATATTAATATTGTTAACACATTTACAATTGATCTTTTATCAGCATTTCATTCATTGTGAGAAAGTTCGCCTCAGCACTAGGTTTCTTCAACTTTGGTTGATTTTAATAATGTTATTTCAAAAAGATTTCTTTGTTTGATTGTAATAACGTTAGCTCATGCACCAGGCTCTCCTTGTGCCAGTATTTCATTGCTTATAGCAAGGTCACAGAACACATGAGGTTTTTCTGAGCCAGCGTTCATTATAATGATATTAATCTCTGCACCATATTTCTTGGTGCCAGTATTTCATTTATAACAGTTATTAAAAACCCCTGCATTAGGTTCTTTATCTGCAATTTATTCAAATTAATGGTATTGTAAAGCATCGCTGCCAGCTCACACACATTTTATAAAAACAATTCAAGCTGAATTCATACATAGATCAAGCATGGATCAAACAGATCAAACAATAGATCACATGTAGTTGTATTATAAAACCATCCAGATATTAACAGATTAAGTGATTCTAATGTTTTCATGGTGTATGCAGTATGTTGATTTTAGTAGATACCCTAGACTGATGTTTTCATGGTTTATGTAGTATGTTGATTTTAGCAGATTCGCTAGACTGATGTTTTGAGGTTTTGTATGTTTTCATACATGACAGTATCATAGCATTTGATGGAAGGTGCCTCGTGGAGATTAGAACAAGAATCACCATGGCAAAACTTGCATTTGGCAAGAAGAAATCACATTCACCAATAAAACAAAACTCAGTTGCAGTGAGAACAAGTGTGTTCAAGTACATGTGAAACACAGAAAATAAGTAGACAAGCTGAGAAACATCTAATGCCAGCAGAAATATGGTAAAAGAGGAAAATGCAAAGAATATAATTGACTGACAGAAAAATAAACGAGGCAGTTATTTAAGAAGCAGATAACAACATAAATTGATTAGAGAAATTAGACGTAGGCAGTCAAGATTTTTTGGGCACGGTATAAGAAGGAATAAACTGGAATGCTTAGTGACAACTAGCAAAATGGCTGGGGCAAGAGCAAGGGGAAGCCAGAGAGATCAATACCTGGATTGCTTGGAGACAGGGCATAATCATGACCACAGACCTGATTCAAGACTGGTTATCATGCTTATCGGCACAACACATGATGATAGTGATGGTCTCATGTCTCAGACTTCCGAAACACTCAGCTGTGGTAGTCTTGCACCTGTTGAAATATTTTTGTAATGAGTCTCACCGTTTAATTTTTCATCGATTCATTGTTTTTAATGTGGAACCCCTAATTGTATATAAGTTGTTTGTTTCAATGATATATGCGTACCCATACAAATTAATACAATGAACATATATATATATGTGTGCATAATTGAACAGTTCATTACTTTGAACATACTTATACATATATGTATATGTAAACAATTCATTACCTCGAGCACACCTGTACACTTTATCACATGTAACATAGATATGTGAACATGTGAACAATTCATTTCCTTGAGCACACCTGTACAATGTATGACAATGAACGTACATATATTAGGGAGCCTCATTAGTGTAGTGACTTTCGCCTGCCATAGCGATGGTCTTGAGTTCGATAAGGCATCAGGACCATTTCAAATTTAAAAAAAAAGAATTAATCAGGGGGTTGACCCAGGCTAAAATGGTTACCAGGAAATGTCATGGGAAGTGAAGGCGGCTCCTGTGATACCTACCACATTGGTCACTTTGTGCTGTTTTGTCTACACAAATATGGGTTTAAGCTCATATATGCCCTGGGAGTCTTAGGCGTGTAATAGAAACCTATACTTGTATACTTATTTGTGCAGATGTGAACAGTTTGTTATACACATGTAAACGATTCATGACTATGAGGACACCTGTACCATTTATGACATTGAACATACATTTATATATGCATATATGTAAGATGTATTCCATGTAGCTTACATTTATATATGCATATATGCACAATGCATTACATTGAACATACATGAAGTGAAATGTAACGACACACGACTAACAACATACTACTCATTTTTAATACATATTCATGCAGATATACGGTGCATTGCATTTAACATACACGGAGTGAAATTTAACAACGTATGTGGCTTTTAGTTTAGTTAAACTCACCTGGAAGTTAGCAAAATCTTCACATATTGTGAAAAGTATAAATAAAATTAGTGGAACTCTGGTAAAGCTGTGAAAATGTAAACAATATGAATTAACACAAAGAAATGCAGCTTTACAGAACAAAGTTATGGAACACATAGAACGATGTGGCCACTAGCCTTCATCAGCAAACAAACACACAAAACACAACATATAATCACGGGGAAGACACTACAGTGACTACATTAAGGCATACGAACGAGATCAGAAGAATGGACAGATTAAAAAATGTGCTACCTTTCTCAGAATCGCAGACATTCAGGATGTGAGTGTCAGTCGCTCCACAGGAATACATCCATTTCCCTGTTTAAACTCTGACACATCACTACCTGGGATGTGTTACTTTGTAAATACTGTATAGTATATGTAATAAATGTTCCATTATATTGACTAGCATTATAGACTACAGGGATGTTATATGTTCTGTTGTTTTGTTGTTTCCTTGGTTTGGGGGTTTCAAACAGAGGACTGAGCACTGCTGCTATTTGTATTTCCCCAGCTGGTCTGTGTGGTAGGGAACAACGACGTGCTTTGAATTGACATTAGAATGAGTCAAAAAATGTTTTCCTGTAGTGAATTTGAATAATGAAGACACAAACAATAGATTGCACGATTTATTGCCTGGCATATTTCGCTGCATCTTGTCAGGTACGTACTGCAGAATTCACACAACATAAAGTAAAATAACTAGATAAATCCTTCAGTCCAATAGAGACAGTGCCTTTCGCGTGTTGTTTAATTCACAAAGTAGTCGCTCATTAAAGTTTGCAGAAGCCATAATGATTAATCTACATAGGCCAGTCTTGTGCAAATAGAAAGACATGAAAGTCAGTTTAAACTTACTGTGGTAGACAATTAACATTACTGTGTGAACATGTGTATATTTCAGCTTGAAGGATTTATCTAGTTATTTTACTCTATGTTGTGTGAATTCTGCAGTATGTACCTGATGAGGTGCAGCGAAATATGTCAGGCAATAATCCATGCAATCTATTGTTTGTGTCTTAGTTATTCAAATTAAAATGAGTGTTTAAACAAATGAGAAATAGTCTTGAGTCTAATCAAAAGTAGTATTTAGTCAGATCAGAAATGATATTTAGTACAATACTAAGTGGCATTTAGTCAAATCAGAAGTGGTATTTCATCAAATGAGTAATAGTATTTATTCAAATCATTATTTTATTAACATTTAGTCAAGATGTTGAAAGACTGACTATTGAATTGGAGAATACCTTTGTTTGGGAACCAACGTACGGAGATCTGCTTCCAAATTGCCCGCAGCTGTGCTTTGAACGTGGTATGCAGGACCACGAATGACATTTGTAACCCCTTTGCCACAGAGTCAGCTTTGCAGTACATTGAGATCAACCCCGGCTGGGTATTCTAAGATATGCTATGTTCAGTAGCTTGCCACTGCTTTCTGAAAGAGAAGTCAGCCTTTATGTCCAACTGACCTGTGTGTGGAATGAACCCACTACCATGCCGTAATGCATAGGAAGTATAATAAGGGTAACTCTTTTATATTAGAAATTATATACTAACTTTGTGGTGTTTCTTATTTTTAGACCTCAAGAGCTCGTTTTGTATTTTGTTAAGTACATCAGCATTATTTGTGTAATGACCTTCACACAAAAGTGTGGATTACTATATGTAGTGAGAGACATATTGTATGCTGTATATCCTGTTGCCAGGTTTTGATAAACTATATGCCATATTCATTGTAGGTTTGTATGTAATGTAGCAGTGTTGTTATTGAACGTAAGATGTACAGAATATCTGTGAGTTAAAATGTACAAGTAAATGGGAAAAACATTTATCAGTGAATCGTTTCAACTGTCTTGGAATATTCTTGACTTTGCACAGAAGATGCCTTGTAGAGGTAAGAATCAGAATGGCCATGGCAAAAGTGGCCATTTAAAGGCTGGAAAACAATTTCCAATGGTCAGTATGGCTGAATGGATACGACCGTTTGTTCTTAAACGTCCGGTGGGTCGAGGTAGCGGGTTAACCCCTGCACTTCTCGGTTGGACTAAAATGTTGACTTCTCGTCCTTGACTTGTGGACATAAATTACAAGTACCTCAGACGTCGGAGTGGGTTCGCCTGATGGTGAGGAGTGCTGGTAATAGTGAAAGCTAATCCACACGCAACAGTTAGTCCATTGGACTGGAAGTAGTAACACGTATATGTATGGACTACACTGAGTTCAGAGCGAGCGAACAAAAAAAATAACTTAATAAAAAGCTGTCAATATGAGTGAGAAACGGAGTTTTACGGGGCTGTGTACATTTATACTGTTGTGTGGATGTGATACATGGACAATAAGCACACACGATGAGAAACATGGCAGCTGATGTGTGGTATCAGGAAAATGCACAGATTAACATGGACGGGCAGAGAATGGGGTGGGGCAGTATTTCAAGACACAGATGAACACTAAAATGATTAGAGCAGTGGTTCTCAACCTTTTTTGGCCCGTGCTCCCCCTTCACCATATTTTTAGGGCCTCATCCCCCCCCCACCATATTTTTAGAACGTCATTCTCCCCCCCCCCCCCTTTGTATTTCCTCCCTAAAAATTTCCCCCTGCCCCTACACAGTGTACGTAATAATTGAAGCTAAATTTAATAGCACATACTAAAACAAGTCTAGACATCTACATAAAATGTGATTTGCGGATCTACTTACATTATAAAATGAATTTAAGAAAGGTGATACGTACAGAACCGTAAAGTATGAAGGGAAAAACAATATCAAGTAATCGGTTCTTGTATTAACACAATCTAGAAATAATCTTAATTTCCCCCCCCCCCCCCCCCCCCCCCCCCCCCTGGAAACCCTAAAATTCTCCCCTGGGGGAATTCCTCGCTGGTTGAGAACCACTGAGTTAGAGTGTTAGACATAGACAGTCAATAATTTTTGGACATACGTAAAGGAGAAATAAATGCGGCAATTTAGCGATAACTGGAAACATTAATGGGAAAAGAGGAAAAAGAAAGCAAAGAGTTAAATACCTGGCAAAAAGAAAGCAAAGAGTTAAATACCTGGCAAAAAGAAAGCAAAGAGTTAAATACATGGGTTGATACAAAGTGGCAAAATCGGGAGAATAATACAGATCTGAGCTAAATCTGGCGATCGTGTCAAATATCGAACCATGAACGTCCTTGTTTATCGGCATGACACATGATGATGGTGGTGTTAAAACTAATCTAAACCAGTAAGGAACGGAATTAAGTGGGTGGGTTGTTAAAAGACATTGTCCAAGTCAAAGTTGCCCCACGCAAGCTTACAATACCCAAGATGATTGTTCGCTGACACTGGAAATAACGAAACAAACATGATGGTTTGTATTAAAGGGATAGGAAATACAGTGTGGACTGACAGTATCAGTGGCTGTGGAATGGGCCCGGGAGAGAAGACAATGCCTACTGACAGTGTCCAGTCACAGGCGGAGAAGACAATGCCTACTGACAGTGTCCAGTCACAGGCGGAGAAGTCTTCAGCTAGATCGTGTTTTCTCTGCTGGAGGGAAATAGAACAGACAGAAGAATTCTCTGACTTCATCACAGAGGAGAAGACATCCATCCATCCATCATGTGCCATGCCGATAAGCGTGGGCGGTCATGTTTTACCATCTCACTCGATCACCAGAGTCGTGGATCAGCTCCGTGTTTCTGTCTCGATCATGCCACGTGGCCAAGACATCCTGGTATTTACTTCTCGGACTTCCCCTTGGTCTCTTCCGTTCGATCTTGCCAGTTCTCACCAAGTTCTCCAATTCATTTCTTCTCATAACATGCCCAAAAAATTTTGACTGTCTACGTCTAATGTCTCTAATCAGTTTACGATCGTCATTTGTTTCTTGAAGGACTTGTTCATTGGTTTTTCTGTCTGTCCATGGTATTCTTCGCATTTTCCTCAGAAACCACATTTCCACAGCCATCAGATGTTTTTCAGCTTGTCTGCTCATTGTCCACGCTTCACATCCATACAAAAGTACAGGCTCTATGTAGCACTTCAACGCTCTTTTTCTCGTTTCAATTGACATCTTTTTATTCTTCAGTATGTTTTTCATCTTGCAAAAGGCTACCTTCGCCATGGCGATTCTTGTTCTAATCTCTCCAAGGCATCTCCCATCAGATGTTATGACTGTTCCGAGATAATTGTACCGATTCACTTGTTGAAGAATAAGGAGAAGACAGACGTACACACAATCAGACTGCAACTGATGCCAACAATATTGGGGCTCTTCTGTAAGTGTTGAAGATGGGGTAGAGTATGTCTGGAGTGCTGTGATGTTAGGTCTTGACTCAACTCAATTCATGTCTGACTTCATGTTTTTCAAAACTGAGACCAGAAAATGTAATCGGAGAAACCACGAACACAACCTCATATACTCAACTTCACCAAATAAAACTAAAAATACACACACGCGCGCGCGCGCGCACACACACACACACACACAGAGAGAGAGATATACATTTATAACATAGCGACAAAAATAATAACTAATCTTAAAAGAAATAGTTTAACAGATAAATTATCATTGCCGAGAAATTGCAGAAAGTGAGCAGTTATGAATATCTAGGTTCACGGCAGACGGGATGTGGAAATTTGATGATGAAAAATATAAGAAACATTGCCTACCAACAGCCAAAGCCATTAGAACCGTAATGAAATGGAACAAGTAGCATAACAAGAGTTCCAAGAACATACACATCTTCTGTAGCAACATACTGGTATTGCAGAAATTCAAAGCAATGTATTCGAAGGTGCAGCCAAAAGGCTATAAAACCCCTCATAAGATATTTTCATAACATAACGCCAAGAAAGGAAACGCGTATACTGTATTCTATGAGAAACGAGAAAACAACAAGAACAATAAAACGCATGAAACTTAAAATATTCCACTATTTAATATATATATATATATATATATATATATATATATATATATATATATATATATATATATATATATATATATATATATATATATATATATAATAATATATAATATATATATATATATATATATATATATATATATATATATATATATATATATATATATATATATGTATATGTCAGTCAGGTCTTAGTCAGATATGACTGAGCTACCGTATAACATTGGGCGGCGCTTACCAAACCCGACACCCCACATTGTGCCAACGGCTTCGGGCGGAAGAGCGCAATTGGGAGGGTACAAGCCTTACCCTGGTGCGAGGAAATGCAAGCTAAAGACAAAATTGTCATGGCAGGGCAGACCAGGCCCTAAGCCTTGGTTGGCGACTGGTCTAGGATCGAAGCTCCGACAGGCGGACAGTTAGAGCATTGCTTTGCTGATCCGGCAGCTTCTGCAGCTTGTCTTGTTCCAGATGTAGGGGTGTTACCTTTCCTCTGGAGTGAACTAGGCAGGCCGAGAGAGGGATCATGCTGCATGGGCAAGACATGATCTCTATATTTTAGCCCAGGCTTTGTGCTATGGAGAGGCAATAACTCCATCCCTGGTCTTAACTGGTCTCGGAATCAAAGCGAGAGGCAACTGTTACGGGTTATAAGTCCTTGTCAGTTGGCGTAGACATGGGGCGCCACGCGTTGCCTCTGACGGTGGGAGACACCTATAGGTGTCACTGATCAGCTACCGCCCGCCTCAAGCTGGGCAGCCCCCAGCCAATTGGGTGCTGATCCGCCACAGCCTGCCTGCTTCAATGGGTGCTTGGGGCTAGGACAAAATCTGAATCGCAGGCTGTAAAACCAATGCACCAGGTACAAACAAAAATAAAAATAGAAACCTCAAGCTACGGCTTGCAACCTGGAACGTGAGAACCATGTGTCCAGGATTTTCCACTGACTTGACCAATATTGACGATGTGAGGAAAACGGCTGTGATTGATGCCGAACTCAATCGTCTTAACATTGATATTGCTGGCCTGCAGGAGACTCGCCTCGCTGAGGAAGGGTCACTCAGGGAAAACAACTACACCTTTTTCTGGAAGGGTAGAGGGCAGGCAGAAAAAAGGCAACACGGTGTGGGCTTTGCAGTGAAGAATTCGCTACTGGGAATGATTGAAATTCCAGCAGGAGGAAATGAAAGACTATTATCCCTGCGCTTGGCAACCTCTTGTGGGTTTGCCACCATTATTACTGCATATGCACCGACACTCGATTCCTCTGATGATGTGAAGGATTTGTTCTATGAGGAGTTAGACTCCGTGATCAAGGCAGTTCCAAAATCTGACTACATTTATATGCTCGGTGATTTCAATGCTCGTGTGGGCAAGGACTCGAGTTCATGGCCAGTGTCCCTTGGAAAATACAACATCGGTCGCATGAATGAAAATGGGCAAAGGCTGCTGGAGCATTGCACCAGTAATGACCTATGTATTACAAACTCTTTTTTTTAAAACAAAAGAGATGCATAAGGTCACATGGAAACATCCAAGATCCGGCCATTGGCACCAGCTGGACTTCATCATCACACGGAGACATCTGAACCATATATCATTGACTCGTAGTTACCACAGTGCTGACTGTGATACAGATCATTCTTTGGTTGTTGCAAGAGTTAGACTGAGACCAAAGAGAATCTACACAGCTAAACACAAATATAGCCCCAGGATTAATATTATTAACACTCATGATCCTGAAAAGTGCTTTCAGTTTCAACAGCAACTTGAAGACGCTTTCACTGATACACCAGAAAATTGTACAGTAAATGAAAAGTGGGGTCAAATTAAGGAAACTCTTTATAAAACTGCCGTAGGGGTTTACGGCACTGTGGATCATAAGAGGCAGGACTGGTTTGCGGCCAACAGCGAGACTCTGCAGCCCTTGATTGATAAGAAGAAGAAAGCTCTCTTAAGAAACAAGGAAAGACCAACGCGTAACACTCTGAGTGAGCTAAGGCAAGCTAGGAAGGATGTGCAAAAGGCTGCTAGGCAGTGTGCAAATGATTATTGGATCAAGTTATGTGAGTCCATTCAAATCGCAAGTGATAAGGGAGACATACGAAGCATGTATGAAGGAATAAAGAAAGCCTGTGGTCCAGTGATCAAAAGAAGTGCACCGCTGAAAACCTTGACTGGAGAAGTCATCACTGATAAGAAACAGCAGATGGACAGATGGGTAGAGCACTATTTGGAGCTTTACTCAAGTGAGACCAAACTAGCGGATGATGCCCTTAACGCCATAGAGGCTCTACCAACTCTTGACCACCTGGACACACTTCCCACCATAACAGAAGTTAAGTGTGCTATAAATGAACTTGCATCTGGCAAGGCTCCAGGTAAGGATGGGATTCCAATTGAGGTTATCAGGAGTGGGCAAGACACACTCACTCTACAGATCCACCAGCTAATAGAGCTATGCTGGCGTGAAGGACAAGTCCCACAGGATTTCAAAGATTCAAACATCATAACGCTGTACAAGAACAAGGGTGATCGGAGCGACTGTAACAACTATAGGGGTATCTCACTTCTGTGTATTGTTGGAAAAGTATTTGCCAGAATTGTTCTGCGCAGACTTCAAGTCCTAGGAGATCAAGTCTACCCCGAATCACAGTGTGGCTTTCGACAGAACCGGTCTACCACTGATATGATATTCTCATTGCGACAAATGCAAGAAAAATGCCGTGAACAGAATCAACCACTGTTTATTGCCTTCATCGACCTCACAAAGGCATTTGATTTGGTCAGTCGTGAGGGTCTGTTCAAGGCACTAAAGAAGATTGGCTGCCCACCAACTCTTCTGTCCATTGTGGAATCGTTCCACACAGGCATGAAGGGTATAATCAAGTTTGATGGTGCAACTTCTGAAGAATTTGAAATCAAGAGTGGAGTTAAGCAAGGTTGTGTACTAGCTCCCACCCTCTTTAGAATATACTTTTCACTTCTACTGAAATATGCATTTCGTGATCAGGATGGTGGTATATACATTCACTCACGCTCAGATGGCGGCCTCTACAATGCTCAGAGATTGAAGGCTAAGACCAAAATTAGGAGGGTACTGATCAGAGAGTTGCTTTTTGCAGATGATGCTGCAGTTACGACCCACTCTGAGGAAGAATTGCAATGTCTACTATCTGCATTCTCCAATGCTTGTTCTGAATTTGGTTTAACAATTAGCAAAAAGAAGACACAGATTATGTCACAAGGTGCACATGGGGTACCATCAATCTTTATTGACGACGCCGAACTAGAGATAGTAGACCATTTTACATATCTAGGATCGGTGGTAAATAGCAAATTATCCCTAGATCAGGAAATCAACATCCGGATTGGTAAGGCAGCAACAACAATGAACAGGTTAAGAAAAAGAGTCTGGGAGAACAGGAAGCTTACTGCCAAAACAAAAGTCCTTGTCTACCAAGCCTGTGTCCTTAGTACTCTTCTTTATGGCAGTGAAACCTGGACAACTTACTCACACCAAGAGAACAATTTAAACAGCTTTCATATGCGGTGTCTGCGAAGAATTCTTGGTATTAAGTGGCAAGACAAAATCACAAATACTGAAGTATTGGAAAGATCAGGTTGTGTGACAGTTTATTCCATGCTCAGTCTTCGTAGACTTAGATGGATAGGACATCTTAGGAGGATGGATGATGGTAGAATACCAAAGGATATCTTTTTTGGTGAATTACAGATGGGTAAGAGATCTCAGGGTCGGCCTCTACTACGATACAAAGATGTGTGTAAGCGGGACATGATTGATACAGGCATTGATAATGCACATTGGGAGCAAGTCGCCGCTGAACGTGTTGCATGGAGGGCAAATATCAGAAATGGAATAAAGTCAAAGGAGAAAATTATTGCAGAAAAGTCACACACCAAGCGTTTGAGACGTAAGATGGTGCATGATGGTGGAAATGACCACGTGTTCACATGCACCCACTGTGAACGGACATTTACAGCGCAAATTGGCCTTATCAGTCACACTCGCTACCGCCATAGTTAAAAGTTATTATGCCTTTTTAGAGCACAAACTATCGTCTGTCAAGACGGCAAGGTGCCAATGATGATGATGATATATATATATATATATATATATATATATATATATATATATATATATATATATATATATATATATATATATATATATATATATGTATATATATATATATATATATATATATATATATATATATATATATATATATATATATATATCGACACCGCAAGGTACAAGAGGCATATGATGAGATCAATATAAATTTAAAAAAAAAATGTATTGTTAACAGATTCAGTGCTAAACAAAAATTAGGTTTGGACAAAACAAAAATGTATGGCGAAAATGGGAAGTAGGAGTGTTCATAGTTATGACTTAAAAGTTGTTAATATGTTAGCAGACATGTATTATGTATGAAATTAAAGGGGGTTGCATAGGGAACACTACTGCATATACGCCCAAGGTGGATGCGGGAACTCTCGTATGACTTTGTCAGTGAATATTATGTTGAAGATTGAGCACAACCCACTACTGACAACGCTGATCGTATTCCGGTACGAACCCTGGGCCTTGTCCACGTCGAATTGGAAGCACTAGACTTGAGTTTCGCTCTCGCTTGAGCTCGTCAGTAGTACATATCCCTGACTGGACCTGGGATCGAACTCCGGCTCACTGGCGTTTGAGACGGGTGTGTAACTACTTGACCACGCGGCTCACGCTGGACGCGACCAAATGATCATGCTACGATGAATATCGCAACGTCATCCATTGTAGTGATGCGTGTGTGTGTGTGTGTGTGTGTGTGTGTGTGTGTGTGTGTACACGCTGAAGTTTAAAGCGAGCGAACACAAACTTACACAATAAGACAGTGCAGTACTGTGTACACGTACAACCACTTCTAGTAGTAACATGTCTGTGGACTACGCTGAAGTTTAAAGCGAGCGAACATAAACAAAAAGACAAGTACATTTGCGAAATGTTGTCTCAATTAAAATATCAATACAGTAGCCTTTCTCTAAGCAATCTGCTTTAATTTGATACATAATACAGCATGTCTGCTACCATATTAACGACTTTTAGATTATAACTATGACACACTTAGACTTTCCATTTGCCGCCATCCATTTTAGTTTGGTCCAAACTTACTCTTTTGTTTGGCACTGAATATGTAAAAAATATTCCTCGGCAGTTGAAATTCGACAAGAAGAGAAGGGTTTAATGGGCCGGTCTCCAAGCAAGCTTTCCAATATTTTCCAAGCTTTCCAAAGCACAATTATAGCATGCGTGATTCTACTGTACACACATACTGAACCTCGCCGTTCTACAGAGTTCGTGCACCGTGCGGAGATTCTCCTTGTGTGATCTATGGGAGGAGACTAGAGCACTTATGGAGTTATTCGTGTGCAATGAAAGTGATCTTTCACAAAACAAACACCGGGCTTTGAACAGTTGCGCCTTACGTCATCATATCGTGTCGTCATTGGATCAAAAAGGATCATGACTTGGGCACGTAAAGTAGGTGTGAGACAGCGATGTGTAATGTCTCCAGATCTATTTTCCCTGTGCAGTGACACTATTTTAAGAAATATAGTAGATATGAAAGGAATCAAGATTGGTGGACGATGCATCAATAACATTAGATATGCAGATGATACAGTCTTGATTGCAGACAATGAACAGGGCCTGCAATATTTAGTAGATGCGGTTGTTGCACACAATGAACAACTGGGATTAGAATTAAACTGTAAGAAGACAGATTATGGTCGTCACTGGGAAGAAGGAAATACCACAATGTGAGTGGCACCTTGCAGTCTTGACAGACAAAAGTATGTGGATTGGAATTTGGCCAAAATTCCATCTCACAATGCCTGGGCAGAGCTTCAGAGAACATGTGGTGCCCAAACGACATGTTCCGTTTCTCGGCCTTGTCTTGTTTGATCCAGAGGAATGGATAACCACTACGTCTGGAACAAGGTAAGCTGCAGACGCTGGCGGCTCAGCGTCAAACCTCCGAGACCTGTCCCCCATGAGCAAGAGCGAGCAGTGGCCAGACCCTAAACCCTTGGGACTTGACTTAGAGGCGTTCAGACAAATCCAGCAGGTAAGGGTCGTATACGCGCCCGGACCACTGGGCGCGTACACCTGTCAATCGCAAGTATCTGGACCTTATAAGCGTGTACTATCGACAGACTCCCTGCCTGACTCGTGCGGCTCCCGCGACCATCGAGAATAGGCCCGCCGGAGATATTGCTCGTCTGCTGCGAACAAATATCCAAAGAAACGAATAAGTAAAGAAACGATAAAAGTAATGGTATTTCAATTGTGCTTGCGCTCCCACCTATGCTACACCCTTCATGTGTCACAATGTAATATATAAGTAAATGGACATATTTTTAAACAAGTGAATCGGTACAATTATCTCGGAACAGTCATAAAATCTGATGGGAGATGCCTTGACAAAATTAGAACAAGAATTGTCATTGCGAAGGTAGCCTTTGGTAAGATGAAAAACATACCGACCAATAAAAATGATATCAATTGAAACGAGAAAAAGAGTGTTGAAGTGCTACATAGAACCTGTACTTATGTATGAATGTGAAGCGTGGACAATGAGCAGACAAGCTGGAAATTATCTGATGACTGTGGAAATGTGGTTTCCGGAGAAAATGCAAAGAATACCATGGACAGACAGAAAAACCAACGAACAAGTCCTTCAAGAAACAAATGAAGATCGTGAACTGATTAGAGACATCAGAAGTAGACAGTCAAAATGTTTTGGGCATGTTATGAGAAGAGATGAATTGGAGAGCTTGGTGACAACTGGCAAGATCGAAGGGAAAAGAGCAAGGGGAAGACCGAGAAGTAAATACCTGGATGGCTTTGCCACGTGGCATGGTCGAGACAGAAACACGGAGCCGATCCACGACTCTGGTGATCGAGTGAGATGGCAAAACATGATCACCCACGCTTATCAGCATGGCACACGATGGATGGATGAATGGACCGTGATTCTGCATAGCTTTTCTGGACTTAACAGCAAAACTGTGCTCGGATCAGATCATCAGTGTCATCTCATCTCACTTTTCAAGATTAGCCGGAAATGGCTCATGGCACAGCGGAGATTGGCTCATGGCACAGCGGAGATTGTAGTTGTGAACTTGCGGGTTGGAAGTTCAGAGTATTTGGTCGTCTTTCAGATTGATCTAACCAGCCACATGTCAGTCTTCATTCCTCCTCCTCCTCCTCATCCTCCTCCTCCTCCTCTTCTTCCTCCACTTCTACTACTACTACTACTACTACTAATACTACTACTACTACTACTACTACTACTACTACTACTACTACTACTACTACTACTACTACTACTAATACTACTACTACTACTACTACTACTACTACTACTACTACTACTACTACTACTACTACTACTACTACTACTACTACTACTACTACTACTACTACTACTTATTCTTCTTCTTCTTCTCGTCCTCGTCCTTCTCCTTCTTCTCTTCTCCTTCCTCCTCCTCCTCCTCCTCCTCCTCCTCCTCCTCCTCCTTCTTCTTCTTCTTCTTCTTCTTCTTCTTCTTCTTCTTCTTCTTCTTCTTCTTCTTCTTCTTCTTCTTCTTCTTCTTCTTCTTCTTCTTCTTCTTCTTCTTCTTCTTCTTCTTCTTCTTCTTCATCTTCTTCTTCTTCTCATCCATCCTCTTCATCCTCCTCATCTTTTTCTTCTGCTTCTTCTTCAGCATTCAACAGTGATCGAAGTCAGAGCAGTTCGTAGGACATTTGCTGTTTGCTTTAGTGCTCTACATTTGGAAGTGATAGAGTGGGTGAGACCCATTGGCTGTGGGTGTGCTCTGGTGTCTAAATGCTCTGTTCTGAGTGAAAATTCCTGTCAGCAGGTTTCTGTCGAGTTCATTTAGGTATATATCTATATGGCTATTACCCTCAATCGCAAATACCCTCTTGGACAACAATCACCTTCAAATTAAAATCATGTGTGGGTAAAACTATGATCAGCCGCTATTTGTGGTTGACTCGGTCACTGGATTATTAATCTGATCCAGGGATGGACCCTAATATAACTTTTCTTCTAAGGTTGAACGGGGTAGGTGTAACGGTACAATCGAAATCTCTATGTCTTGTCGTATTCACATATTATTAAATTTGCGACGTGTCTTTAGGTTTTCAAATTTTCTCTCATTGCATTCCCCATAATGTTTTTTTTTACTGTCTACATTCGATTTCCTATAATAAACTTCCAATTTAAACATTCTTTTTAAAGTACATGTTCATTTATTTCCGTCTGTCCAACATAACAGTATCTAGCAGTATAAAAAACGCACCTGATTCCCCCCAGTGCAGACTCAAATGTAATTAACCACCCTGTCTCGTCATTTCTGTAATCTTCTCTGACCTGCATACCCTAGTCTAGACACCCGCTTTTTTCGACTGACACCGTCTATCAAATTACGGGAGATCCAGTTTTAAAGACTCACAAGTAAATTCCTTGAGTAAGCCTAAAAACTCAACACAGACTCATCTACTGTCCGCAGTTTTTAGTTGAAGTAACAAACCGCTAAGAGGATCTCGAGTCTTAAGGGATGTTTTCTGACGTCACCAATCTTTTCATTCGACTATGAGGTCTTCTCGAATTTTTACCATGTTTCCAGCCAGACATCTGATGAATGATTAAATAGGCTCGGGCGTCGATGTTCTCATTAAAAACTACCCCTCGTTTTTCTTCTTTTTTTTTTTGGATGAGACAGTGTATGTAGTTGCTTTGAATGTACCGTTTCGTGTTTAAGTTGAGCAAACCAGTTACTTTTCATGGCCTGGAAGTATGGGTTAAAATACACAGAAATAGGTCATCATGGCCGAATTGATAAGAACACTCGTTCTTAAACTTCTGGTATGTTGATGCCGAGGTGGCGTGTTTAACCCCTACACGGGTCAAATGTACTAAAATGTTGACTTCCCCTCTGCCGTGCGTCCACCTTGACGAGGTAGAGGGGCTTCCGCGTTCCAATGACCCCAAGAGCTATGCCGACGGTAGCACAGCTACTGGTAGGGTCACCCATGTCGGACAGGTCAAGGGAGAGGGACCAGACGAAGTGACGCACAAACCTGCTGCCTTGTAGGTAGACTGGGGACAGTCAAAGGCTAGGGAAAGTACCCCAAAATATGCTTGTCGAAATCGGATGTACTGAGCCACAGGCTTGACAAAGCAGTGCAACGTAACTTTATCATTTCATGATGCCACAGATGAAAATTAATCGTTATGGTGCTAATCCCGTGAAGTCCCATCAGGCGGTGATAGTGCCGGGCCCCCTGCCTCGAGGGGGTCCACCCATGACTACTGGTGGTCACCTTTCCCTGTGCTGTGGAGTCAAGGCACAGAGGAGTAGGTTAAGAGCTATTGACCAAATACCAAGGACACTCAACATACTACAGTGGAATGCCGAAGGAGTTTATAACAAGAAAGAATCCCTGACACAGCGTCTTCATAAAGATAGAATAGATGTGGCATGCATTCAAGAGACACACCTCAACGCCAAGCACAAATTTTCAGTCAGGGGATATCAGGCCACACGTTTCGACCGCGAAGGACATAAAGGAGGAGTTCTAATACTTACACGAAATACAATACCTTGCAGCGAAGTATCTGTGATCTCTGACAACCAAACAGAAATTATAGGTGTTGATATAATGATAAAGGACGTGAAAATAAGAATTTACAATCTTTATAGTCCAGCAGATAAGGATCTTACACTCTCAAACATGAAAATAACTGACACAAATTGCATTATTGTCGGAGACTTTAATAGCCATTCAGAAAGATGGGGATACCCAGATACTGACAAAAGAGGAGATGAAGTGGAGGACTGGGAAATAGACTCAAATCTCCATCTACTCAACAAAGCGGATGACACACCGAGCTTCTACTCCAGAAGATGGATTACCACTTCTACTCCAGACTTAGCTTTCTGCACAGGAGACATCCTCCACAAAATCGATCGCCATGTGCTGGACCAATTAGCAGGTAGTGACCACAGACCAATCAAGCTTGTAATGAATATGGAGTATGTTCCACAGGAGCAAAAGCCCTTGCCCCGCTGGAATTACAAACGAGCAGATTGGGACAGATTTGCCACACTAACAGACAAATATTGTGAAAACATAAATACACGATATGGTAACATGAAGCAAATGGTGGAAAGTCTAAACAGAGCAATAATACAGGCAGCCACTGAGTCCATTCCAAGAGGAGCGAGGAAAAATTACAAACCATACTGGACTGAAGAACTACAAAGTTTGGAGGACAAAGTTGAAGATGCCAGGAAGACAGCAGAGAGAGAACAAACAATTGAAGCGAATACCTCTCTCAAAGCCATCTCAGCAAAATATAAAAGAACAGTAAATCAAACAACAAGAGATCGTTGGAGGGAAAAAACAGAAAATCTGAATTTTGACAGGGATGGAAACAAACTATGGAAACTAGTGAAATCCATGAACAATGAAGGACCTAGAAACAAACAAATAACAATTAAACAAGGAAATGCCTTGCTTACAGGAAAAAAGGCTGCAAATGCACTAATGGAACACTATGCCAATGCAAACCACATTGATATTACAACTGAACAGAAGAAAGCAATCAAAGACAAACAGATACATCATAGAAATACAGAGACAGCAGCAGAATATATGATGGCAAATCTAACAATGGAAGAAATGGAACAGGCAATGAATACCCTAAAAAAGAAGGAATCACCAGGAAAGGATGGAATCACAAATGAAATGCTAATAGGACTAGGCACCAAGGCAAAGAAGAAACTACTAGCAGTCCTAAATAATAGCTGGAAGAGAGGAATAGTCCCACAGGCATGGAAGGAAGCTATACTAATACCAGTCCCAAAGAAAGGAAAAGACCTGGAAGAACCAAATGGCTATCGACCTATCAGTCTACTTAGCTGTGTAGGAAAATTAATGGAACGCATTATCAATGGCAGGCTAACATGGCATCTGGAAGAAAACAAACTCTTAACACCACACCAAGCAGGATTCAGAAAGTACAGATCCACTGAAGATCAAATAACCTATATAGCTCAGGAAATAGAGGATGCCTTCCAAGAGAAAAAGCACACACTAGCAGTCTGGATAGATTTAGAAAAAGCATTTGATAAAGTATGGAAGGAAGGACTGAAAGTAAAACTGCAAAACATGCATGTTTGTGGAAAAATGTATAAATGGATCAGCCACTACCTTGAGAACAGAACTGCCAGGACAAAAGTACAAGGACAAACAAGCAAAATGATGCTGCTGGAGCAAGGTGTCCCCCAAGGAGGAGTTCTTTCACCAACATTATTCCTAGCATATATAAATGACATCACAGAAAATTTTCCAGCCAGAGTACACACATCCTCCTTTGCAGATGACCTAGCCATATGGACATCTGAAGAATATATTAGCACAGCTAACAGCAGAATACAGCAAGCCTTATTAGCGCTAGAGGACTGGTCAAAATCATGGCTAGTGAAGATAAGTGAGGAGAAAACAACATGCACAGTGTTCTCCCTCTCAAATAAACCTCAGCAACCTAAGCTGGTATTGAATGGAAAAATATTGCGCCATGAAGAAAATCCAAACTATCTAGGAGTCACCTTTGATCGTCGCCTGACATGGAAGACACAGGTTGAGAAAAATCGAACAAGAGCAAGGCAGAGAATGGCAATCATGAAAAAGCTTGCTGGTACAACGTGGGGAGCAGATGAGAAAGTTCTCAAGAAGTTATATACTGGACGGGTGAGGCCAGTACTGGAATATGGCATTGCAGCTTGGGCAACAGGAGCTAAGTCAAACTTTAACAAAATAAGTAGAGTCCAAAACCAAGGACTGCGAATCATAACTGGAAGCCTGAAGACAACGCCTATTAATGAACTAGAAAAGATCACTTGTTTACAACCAATGCAGGATAGAAGAGATAGCAGAGCCCAGCAACAAGCAGAAAAATTTAGAAGATTGACAGACCACCCTATGTACAACAGATTTAATGGTTTTGGAAAGGGAAGACTGAAGCGTAGCAACTTTGTAGAAACTGCAAAACGAAGGATTAGGGCAGATCCTATTCTTAACATATCAACAGTCAAGCCCATACACAATGCACACAAGTTCCCAGCTTGGCGACAGCAGCAACTGCCTGAGATGATAGAAAACATTCCTGGTATTGAGAAAAAGAACACTCAGCATGAAACCGAAAGAAGAGAAATAACCCTAAACTACATAAAAGAACATTACCCAAGCAGGAATTGGACCCATGCATATACAGATGGATCAGCCAAAAATTCAATAGAGAATGGAGGAGGAGGAGTTCTCCTAAATTTAAAAAATGGAATGAAAAAAACACATTCAATGGCAACTGGAAAATTTTCAATTAACTTCAAAGCGGAGGTAGAGGCTCTGAAAACTGCAGCAGAAATGCTCCTGATGGAGGAAAATAAAGAGAAGCAAATAGCTACCTTCACAGATGCAAAGTCAGCTGTCTCAATACTGAAGAGCAATAACAGCACAGAACTAACTGGCCTAAGAGCAGCACTCCATGGTCTATGCCAGAAATCCAAAAAAGTTGTAATACAGTGGATCCCATCACATTGCAGTATACCTGGAAACGAAGAGGCTGACAGACTGGCAAAAGAGGGCGGACGACTACCACAGCCTGACATAGACATAACCTATAATGAGGCAAAGAGGTTGATAAAAAGCACTTATAGAACCAAATGGGAATCAGAGCATCCAGGCCATCAGAAGGATGATGCATATTACAAACTCGACCGAAGAGAACAAGTAGCAATCTTCAGACTCCGCACAGGACATAACAGGCTGAAATACCACTTGTTCAATAAACTAAAGATAGGAGATACCGATGAATGTAATTGTAGAACTGGAAAAATGACAGCAAAACATTTGCTGCAGGATTGCCCAACGTATGCAGAACAGAGAAAGATATTTTGGCCCACACCTGCTTCATTTGAGGACAAGCTCTATGGAGATATTAACAAGCTTAAGTTGACCGCAGCTTACTTTAACTATATACAGGTTGACATTTAAAGGTGCATGAAGACCCAGAGGCATGAAATGGAATATTGCTTGGATAGCAAATCCATTATGTGGAAAGTCCAAATCGAAAGCTCGCTGTGTGGGCTTCATAAAAGGTGGAAAAGTGTCCTAGTGGCATGAAATGGAATATTGCTTGGATAGCAAATCCATTACGTGGAAAGTCCGAATCAAAAGCCCATTGTGTGGGCTTCATAAAAGGTGGAAAAGTGTCCTTGTGGCATGAAATGGAATATTGCTTGGATAGCAAATCCATTACGTGGAAAATCCGAATCAAAAGCCCACTGTGTGGGCTTCATAAAAGGTGGAAAAGTGTCCTAGTGGCACGAAATGGAATATTGCTTGGATAGCAAATCCATTACATGGAAAGTCCGAATCGAAAGCTCACTGTGTGGATGTCATCTGCAGACTGCATACTTCTGGTTTCCGGAAGAACAGCCTATGGTGAACGGAAGGCCCAATATACGGAAGTGAGGCTAAGCAGCCATGTGCAAGACGTGACGATTCCTTGGGTGAGCCCAGTACCAGAGCGCTATGTATCGGCTCTGCAAGTATGGAAGCCTCCTTGGATGGCGGGGAATGCCCATGGTCTGCCCCTGCCTTCCCTTGAGGGCTGACCAGGATCTTTGGTTGTTCTATATGGACCAGCTGGGATGGGGGATAACACCACAACAGTGAGAGTCAAACGTCCTAAGAAACCCCCGGGAAGGTTAACCCGGTCAACAAATGCCCGCAGAAGTCGGATGTGTCGGCCTAACGGCGCAAGAACGCAGCTCTGCTGTAAACAGGCACAACGCAATCACATCCGAAAAAAAAACTCCGGATGAACGAAGAAGAAGAAGAAGAAATGTTGACTTTTCGTCCTTCACTTGAGGGAGTAAAGTACAAGTTGTAGTGGGCGCGTCTGATGGCGTGGGACACTGGTAACAGGAAAAGCTAACCCACACGCAAAACAAAGTCCAGTGCACTAGAAGCAGAAGCACGTTTATGGACAACGCCTGAGCTGGGATTCTACATGTGAAAAATGGTGATGATTTAAACGAGGAGACTGGACTACTTATGGGGTTAACCGTGTGCCGGCAGGGAATGCACCTCTTGGTGGTAGATTACCTAAGTTAATCGTACGCTGACAGGGAATGCACCTCTTGGTGGTAGATTACCTAAGTTAACCGTGTGCCGGCAGGGAATGCACCTCTTGTTGGTAGATTATCTAAGTTAATCGTGTGCCGGCAGGGAATGCACCTCTTGGTGGTAGATTACTAAGTTAATCGTACGCTGACAGGGAATGCACCTCTTGGTGGTAGATTACCTAAGTTAACCGTGTGCCGGCAGGGAATGCACCTCTTGGTGGTAGATTACCTAAGTTAATCGTGTGCCGGCAGGGAATGCACCTCTTGGTGGTAGATTACCTAAGTTAATCGTACGCTGACAGGGAATGCACCTCTTGGTGGTAGATTACCTAAGTTAACCGTGTGCCGGCAGGGAATGCATCTCTTGGTGGTAGATGACCTAAGTTAACCGTGTGCTGACAGGGAATGCACCTCTTGGTGGTAGATTACCTAAGTTAACCGTATGCCGGCAGGGAATGCACCTCTTGGTGGTAGATTACCTAAGTTAACTGTGCGCTGACAAGGAATGCACCTCTTGGTGATAGATTACCTAAGTTAACAAGAATGCCGGCAAGGAATGCACTTCTTGGTGGTAGGTTACTAAGTTAACTGTGCGCTGACAGAGAATACACCCCTTGGTGGCAGATTACCTCAGTTAACCGTGCGCTGACAGGGAATGCACCTCTTGGTGGTAGATTACCTAAGTTAACCGTGTCAGGGTCTTAAACCTGGCTCGTTATACCTAACACATGTGAGACAAGTACAAGTACAACATGATTGGACTTGAGACACAACGACACGAAGTTCAATGGATTTATTTACAAGTCACATGCAATACGATCTAGTTTGGCATGTGATGATCATTACAATACATATACAATACATCAATACACTTACAGACAACCCACAGCTTTACAGTCTATCTCACAAGATGTACAAGCACTCGACTTTCGGGCACAGAACTACACAAAGCCTTTCTCTACCCACACGTCCTGTCTGGTCCGAGTACCCAAGCTGTCTGTCTGTTTCTCGCAAAGCGCTTGCCCTCTGTGGATTGGCTTCACGAGGACTGCGTGCGTCTTGCTTTGTCCTTGCCTGACCGCTGGCTATCGCGTCAGCCAGCAAACTGCGGGCAGGTAACTAATACTCGCCTGGCGGGCGTAACGATGTTACTGCATCCCGGTTGGGGACTATTTGCCTGGCGGGCGTAACGATGTTCCTGCATCTCGGTTGGAGACATTCGAGATTCTGACACGCTCTTCCGGGGCTTCTTCATGAAAGATCTCATCTTTCATGTATACTCTCTATATACATACCGGGTTAATATTTTAACCATGTCAGAATCGACCTTTCTGTTGTTATATACATTGGTATAGAAATACATAAGAATACATATATTGGCATAGAAATACATAAGAAATGCAAGTTGTATTTTAAGACATGTGGTGTTCAATCTTTACCACTTGCCAAGTTTCATCCTCTCGATGGATGATCACCTGAGTTGCAATATTGACCCAGTCAGATCGGTAGCACCAGCTTTCAAAGCAACTACCTCGCAACCTCTTAAAAAAAAGTAATAATATGCTTTTTGTAACAAAAAAACATCGGGTAAGACTGTAATACGCCTTTATATAAGCCGTATTCAACGCTCGAGCTCTGACCTCATTTGGCCCTGAGCTCTTCCGTCGGTCTACAACGTCGGTAACCCTATACCATGCCCAGTTGATGACTTCTTGGAGTGTTAAAAATCTGGCAACACCATGGCTATTAATATACAACACATATTCGAATACATTTCAATTTACCGCCCTTGGTGTAATAATGTAATAACAATTAAATGAAAGGGACATAATTTCAAAAAATCTTAAATTTAATATATTACAATTATTCTTCTATTTCTCAGCGTCATCGCTTGATGCTTTTCCATACTAGCGAAAAAATGTCGATAGTATGAATAAGTTAATCAAGATATGATTCTAAGATTACACTAGTTGAAAAAATATTAATACACAATTCGTGTATTCGAAATTGATGATTCCTAAATATTTTAGAAGCGTCATACCTTTTTAAGGTTTTGTTTGTCGTCTGCTAATTTTGGACTAAATTTATAAATTATCCGGAAGTACACACAAACAGCTGATGTTGAAAATTCTATAACACACTTGTTCCGGTCTGATGTAACAATTCGGAATGTAAACTGTTCTGATAGTTCATGTGTTCGTTGTTTCGCTGGAAATCTTCTGGATTTCGATTAACTGCAGTGGTGTAAATGTCAAAGTTCAGTTCACTCTTTCATACACGGATTAAAATATCACTGGATATGTTCCACTCGCAGATACCACTGATAAATTGGATAGTTCGCTTGAGGTAAGTTTAGAGCGAATGTAGCACTGTTCTTGTTTCGTAATATATATACAATTAACATTGTTCGCTTTCTACCACACGCTACACAATTATTCAAGACACTTACTACAGTAATATTAAAATAAGAAAACTATATATAGTGGGAATGAACCCTATCACATCACATAGTAGACATACACAGCTTTCGTGGAAAAAATTTCACTGATGGCTGTGTTGGTCTGAGTGTATTTAACACACTGTACTCAGACATTAGTGCTTACTGGGTCGGTCGGACAACGGGATAAAAGATCGGCAATCGTGTTGGTTCTGCCTGCGATATGTCGAACTTCAAAGCTGTAATCTTGAAGCTTAAGAGACCAGCGCGCTATCATTTGGTTGGTAGGTACTCCTGTAGTAATAAATTTTAATGGGCTATTGTCGGACTCTACAATAAAACGACGTCCCAGGAGGAATCTGGACAATTTTGTTATACCCACCACTAGAGAAAGGGCTTCCAACTGTGGTGTCGACCAAGCACGTTCTCTTAGTTTCAATTTTCTAGAGACGTAGTATACAGGATGTAGAATGTTATCATGTTCCTGTAACAGAACTGCCCAATCGCCACGGAGCTTGCGTCTGTGCGTAATCTGAAAGGAATAAGTAAATTTGGCAATTTGAGAATGGGATTCTTTAAACTATTCTCAGAAAAATAAGATAACACTTTCTGGAATGCAAATTTTAGGCATTCATTGTTTACAATATTTTCAGGTTGGTCTTTCGTTAGTAGGTTAGTAAATTTTTCAGTCAGTTCAGCAAAATCAGGTATGAACTGCCTATAATAATTTAATAGTCCTAACACACTTCTGACTTGCTTTTTCGTAGTCGGAAGTGAGAGTTTCAGTATTTTGGACACGATGTTATCGTCTGTCGTGACAAAACCATTAGATATTTTGTACCCCAAGAAGGAGATTTCCTGATAGGCTATGTCTACTTTTGTACGCTTTACCGTCAGCCCGTGCTGTCTGATCCGTTCAAATGTCTGCTGTAATGTCTTTATGTGGTCTGTCATTGTCTTTGTGTGAACACAAATGTCGTCCATGTAACAGATAATGTTTGGTATGTCCTCTAGTAAAAGTCGTGTCATACGTTCGAATGTCGCTGGGGCATTGACAAGCCCAAATGGAAGTTTGCACCATTAGTACAGTCCCCAAGGTGTGGCAAATGCTGTCAGGTGTCTGCTCTTTTCGTCTACCGTTATCTGCCAGTAACCTCTCGTCATATCTAACTTCGTAAAGAATCTAGAGTCTGTCAGTTCTGTCAGTAGATCTTCAGAGTTGGACATTGGTTCTAGATCTAGAAGTGTTATTTTATTTAATTTCCTATAGTCGACACAGAGTCTTATCGTGTTGTCCTTTTTGCGTACCATGACCATTGGAGATGAAAAATGTGATTGGGATCGTCTAATGATGTTGTTTTTCTCTAAACTAATGATTTCCTGATGTAAGTTTTCTTTGTAATGCAATGGAATGGTGTAAGGTCTGCATTTTATGGGTGTGTTTGAAGTGAGTGTGATGTGATGATGTACTAATTCTGTTTGTCCTGGGTTGTTGGAGAAGATGGTGTTGTACTGTTGTATGAGATGTTTGCAGCTGTCTGTTTCTGCTTGAGTTAAGTTTGGGTTTATTTTGATTTCTTTCAAGCAGTTTGTCGTGTCTAAAGCAGGTGTTGGAATTTCGTCACTATCTTCGTCATCTTCATGGTCTATTATCACTGTACAAGCTGTTGTATCGTCCTGTTCATTGTCTCTGTTGTAATATGGTCTTAGTATATTAATGTGGAATATTTTATGTTTGTCTTTTATTTGAATCTCATAGTCTACAGCTGAAATCTGTCTTATTACTTTAAATGGTCCTTGCCAAGACTCAGTCAATAAGTGTCGGTCACTAGGTAAGAGAAGAAGTACGTCCTGTCCAGGTGTCAACGTTATTGTCCTGTTACCTTTGTCTGCATATTGTCTATATGTAGCACCAGATAATTTTAGTGCTTCTTTTGCAATTATACAAGATTTGATGATTCTTTCACGCAATGATGTAAAGTATACGTATGATGATGTGGGTTTAAGTAAAGGAGTGGCTTCAGTTAACATTTGATGATAGATACTCAATGGGCCACGTGGTTTGGCACCATAGATAAGTTCAAAAGGAGAGAATCCAGTACTAGAATGTGGCACTTCGCGATAAGCAAAAAGTATAGCAGGCAAATATATGTCCCAGTTGTTGGGATGTTCTTGCGTGACTTTAGCAAGCATATGCTTTAAATCACCGTTAAACTTCTCTATGATTCCAGTTGAGTGAGGGTGATATGGAGAATTGAAACATTGTTTCACTCCTAACATTTTGGTGAAAGCTTGAGTAGATGCGGCAATGAACTGACTTCCCCTATCTGATAGGATAGTGTCTGGAAATCCTATCCGTGAAAATATATGGAAGAAAACTTCCATTATATCATTGGCAGTTATGTTCTTTAACGGAATCGCTTCAGGCCAGCGGCTACATAAATCAATGAAGGTAATAATATATTTATTCCCTCTGGTTGTTATCTGATTAAGAGGGCCCACTATGCCGACAGATATTTTCTCAAAAGGTCGACTGGCTAAGTCAGTAATCTGTAATTTTGCCTGTGGGTGTTTACCTTTCTTCACTAGTTTTTGGCAGATGTCACAACTTCTGCAATATTGCTTAATGTCATTGCAGAATTTGGGCCAATAAAACTGTGTTAGTAATCTTGATCTGGTCTTAGAGTATGCCATATGCCCTGCAAGAGGTATATCATGGGCAAGATGTAAGGCTTGCTTACGGTATTCACTCGGCAAAACAGTTTGCTCTGTTGTGCTGTCACTTCTGGTATAGTACCTGGTGAGGATGCAATTTTTCAAAGCAAAATGCCATCTTGCATTTTTGGTTACCTTTGGCTTTTGGCCGATCAGATTAAAGTATTTAGACAATGAAGGATCAGCCTTTTGGGCTATTACAAAAGTCTCCTTCATAGTTTTAGGAGGTAGTACCACTGGACTAAGCATTTCTATAGCCTCAGTTTGATTAATTTATCTTGCACTCTAGCAGTAGATCTGGTTACTGCGTTCACACATTCAATGATATCAGATGGTGATGAAACAGTTTGATTAATGGTTTCATGAGATCTTAGTGCTACATTAGCTACCATACATTCATTTGGTGGTACACCATTATCAATGATGACATGTGATGGTGATGATGTTATGTTCTCATCAATGCAAACAGATGTAATATCATGAGGCATATCATTCACCTCTGGTAAATTTCCAATGATAATATCACACACAGGGTTAGTTAATGCTGCGAATTTTACTTTCCCAGTGAGGAAAGGTGTCTGAATATATGCCCATGCTAATGGGTACTTTTCAATATTTCCAGAGAATGTTCTGCATGTTACATGCCTGCCTGTATAGTCTGTAGGCATTATGAACTTTTTCTTTAGTCCAATAAGTGAACTTCCTGTGTCCCGAAGGACTGTAGCAGGCTTGCCATTCACATATCCCTGGTGGATGTTTATTCTGCCTTTGGAATCTATTACCAAATTAGCTTCTTCATTGGCAATAGGGATGGAGTGGCCGCATGTCAAAATACCATCTTCATAAAAGGTATTACAAACAGTACATTTATTTGCGTTAAACATGTCAAAAGCCTGTGCTGAGTTCACATGGTGTTTCTCTGATTGTTCTTCATCTGATGATGAACTATCAAATAAGGCGGCATTTGCTTTCTTGGTCATTAGCCTTCCTTTACAAGCATGACGCCAATGCCCGTACGCCTTACAGAGGAAACATTTACGTGCCTTTTTGAAGGATTTACGTTCCTTAACTTGGCTATTTATGATGTTCTGTAGATATGTAAGATATGCTGGGTTCTTGTCACACATCTCACCTTGGTGGTGTGAAAAGTTACAATATCTACAATGATTGTATTTCTCAGAAGTAGGCTTATATGGTTTTTGCCTATTATAGGGTTCTGATCGAGGTTTTTCATAGTTAGCCGATGCTACAAAGTTTGTATCAGTAGCTTCACTAGCAAAACAATGTTTATTGGCTGTATAATAAGCCGAACCACGTCTCTCAATCTGATCTACACTCGTACATTCATTCTCTTGCAAAAATTTTGAAAATGCCGATGGAAAGGATGAGATGACTTTATCCCTGATGATGAGATCTTCTAATTTCTGATAATCTCTATCTATTTTAGCTGCTGAAGTCCATTTTGTAAATATGTCTCGGACTAAGCAGAGGTAGTCAGAGAACGTTTGAGTCGGTTTTGGACTCAACTTGCTGAATTGTTCTCTGTAACCTGCCTCATCTAGCATACAATGTGCCATAATCTTTGATTTTAGATAATGGTAATCTTTTCTGAGGTCTTTGGGGATAGTCTCTATGACTTTCAGAGGCTCCCCTGACAAACTCCTCATATAAATAATATTCCATTCAGAAAGTGGGATCTGGTAATGGTCCATTAAGGTTTCAAAATTTTGGGTGAAGGCTGCAATGCAGTCACCTGAGGTATAATTTCTTACAATACCTTGATACTTTTTGTACTGGTTTTCTTTCTCCAGTCTTTGAGATTTCTTAGACTCTTTGTCTATGGCAGTATCAGTTTCAAGTTGTTTAATTTTTAGTTGTAACTCAAGCTCTTCTCTTTTACTCTGAGCTGAGATTTCTGCCTTCCTCAATTCATTATCTAGCTCTGCCTTTTTTAATGTTGTTGCTGCCTCTGACTGCTTTAAGGCTGTTTCTGCCTCTAATTGCTTGGCAGCTTTTTCAGTCTGTGCCTGCTTTAATGCTCTTTCAGCCGCTCTTTCTTCGCGTTCGTTAGCTTTTTCCTGTACTAGGAGGTATTCAGAGTATTTTCTTTCACTCCACTTTGTTAACTCATCACCAGTTAACTTTAACTTTAAACCCATCTCGATGAAGTCGTTTAATGAAGACATGATGGAAAATTTAAATGCAAATGAGTTGTCAGACACACAATTTGTTACAAGTTGTTAGTAAAGTGAAAAATTTACAATTGTGTTCAACTTACAATTTGTGCCCAAATTTGCATCCGAAAGTATATAGAAAGAAAAATATACTCAAGTGTACTGGATGCGGTGGAGAGCGGTTCAAACCAGGGCTTGGAACTGTAGGGTCGCTACCTCAAAACACAAATGACCTCTACGGGCAAGGGTTTCAGATGGCACAGAAAACCTGCTTTGTTTTTGGAGGAAATAAATTAGCGTCTATCTGATGTGGTGTGTATGCTTGTCACTAAGTTTTGATTAGGTTTGTATGGCGTTGAGTGTAATTGTAGGTCGTAATGTCGTCAGTCAACAATTTTTTTTTTCAAAACCACAAGTCACTTTCTTTCCGAAACTTTCTGCTTTCCACAACTAACTTCACAAAGACAATCTAAATATATCTCAACACTCTACAACACTGATGACACATCACATACATCAAGATGACATTCAGTAAGGACATAGACATCAAGTTTACAAGATGGCGACAAGGTCACAATGGCGACAACTTCACAATGTCGACAAGGTCAAAATGGCGACAAGTTACACAATCACTGATGTTTTACACGTTTACAAGATCAAACAAATGTATGTACTTTACGTTCACATCTAGCCTCCATATTCAAACAATCTAATAATATATAAGGATGAGCCTTCACGATCAACTAATAAATGTACTTTAAAGCTGGACAAAAGTCCTAACGTTCACAAATCTAGGTTCAAATATTAATTAATTTAAAGTCGGACGATGCCACCACGTTCACACATGTCAGGGTCTTAAACCTGGCTCGTTATACCTAACACATGTGAGACAAGTACAAGTACAACATGATTGGACTTGAGACACAACGACACGAAGTTCAATGGATTTATTTACAAGTCACATGCAATACGATCTAGTTTGGCATGTGATGATCATTACAATACATATACAATACATCAATACACTTACAGACAACCCACAGCTTTACAGTCTATCTCACAAGATGTACGAGCACTCGACTTTCGGGCACAGAACTACACAAAGCCTTTCTCTACCCACACGTCCTGTCTGGTCCGAGTACCCAAGCTGTCTGTCTGTTTCTCGCAAAGCGCTTGCCCTCTGTGGATTGGCTTCACGAGGACTGCGTGCGTCTTGCTTTGTCCTTGCCTGACCGCTGGCTATCGCGTCAGCCAGCAACCTGCGGGCAGGTAACTAATACTCGCCTGGCGGGCGTAACGATGTTACTGCATCCCGGTTGGGGACTATTTGCCTGGCGGGCGTAACGATGTTCCTGCATCTCGGTTGGAGACATTCGAGATTCTGACAAACCGTGTGCCGGCAGGGAATGCACCTCTTAGTGTTAGATTACCTATAGGTGTACCGACAATGAGCTAGAGAAACTAGCAGACATGTACAACAACAGTATAGGGAGTGCTAGCATCAAGGAGGAATGGTTACACAGCTATCTGATTCCCTTGCCGAAGCCTGACAAAGACCACAAGAAAATTCAGGGATATCGAATTATAACCATGCAGAATACAATAGGCAAGCTGCTGGAGAAGGTAATTGCCAGGAAAATATCAAGCCAACTAGAGAGGCAAGGTGTTTTCCCACCTACCCTGGGTGGGTACCGTCCAAAAAGAGAAACCTGGACCAATGCAGCAGTCTTTGCCCATGATGTCTATGAAGGTTTCCACTCAGGCACTGAAACCGTTGCTGCAGCGATTGATCTTGAGGACGCATACAACAGAGTACCACTGGATTTTTTAATGTTTCAGCTTCTTGAACTAAACGTAAGTCCATTCCTCCTTAGTTGGATCGCTGCAGCTCTCTTCCAACGGAAAGTAGTTTTTAGATGTGGCAGTTGGACTTCGGAACCAACAACAATATATCCTGGCCTACCACAGAGATCACCATTATCTCCGGTACTGTTCAACGCCTACACAGTGAGAATCACCAGTGAGCAGATCACTGGACCTGGCAGGACATTGTCATATGCCGATGATGTTTTAGTGTATCGTCAGGGTAAGGATAGAGAGGAGGTTGCTGTGGAGCTACAAACCGAACTCAATCTCATAAGTACTTGGTGTGATGAAGCTGGGGCAATGGTCAACCCAACAAAGGCAACAGTGACTTGGTTCTCGTTGAATAATCATATTGTCAACAATCCAACACCAACTGTAATGCTGTGTTCAGAGACGGTGGAAAGAACGCAGGCAATGAATTACCTGGGGATACGGTTTGATCGAAGCCTTGCTTATAATGTGCACATAGACCAGGTGATAACAAAGGCCAAGCGGGGTTTGGCAGCGATGCGGGTGATGGCGGCAGCAAACTGTGAGCAGCGCCATCTATGTCTTCTGTACGAGGGGCTGGTCATGTCTGTTTTGGAGTATGCAATGGCAATCCTGACTGTCAGCCATAAGCAGATAGAAAGGATGGAAAGGATACAGAATGAAGCTATGCGCATTATTCTTGGATGTACAAGAGATACAGCATGCAGGGCGATGCGCTACCTTCTTGATTTTCCAACCATTGAAGAGAGAATGCAAGTTTGCAGGGCACGCGCCTACCTCAGAATTAACGCAAACACACAGCATCCACTGCATAGTGAAATTAGGAAGGTGAAGGGCAGCAGGTTAAAAAGAGGACGGTCGTGGATGGGTCAAGCCGAGGTCATTCTTCAACAGGTGTGTTCACTTGAGGACTTAGAACCTGGCGAGGAGTGGGTGCAAGTGCCAACAGACTTCTGCACATCCTTTTCAGTTTGCATCCAACTAGATAGAAAATGCAGACAAGAAAATCCGGCTGCTGTTGAGGCTGAAGTACAAGCGTTGATTTTCGAGAATTCGCTAGACAGTGACGCGGTCATCTACACAGATGGGTCGGTCATCCGACATGTGAGAAGCTCATGGGCCTTTACAGCTCGGGCCGGAGGGAGAATTGTGAAGGAGGACTCTGGTGCTTTCACTGAAACCACAAGTAGCCTGACCATGGAAGTCATGGCAGTAAGTAAAGCAATAACATGGCTCGAGACACAGACATTCACTAGGGCTTGTTTCCTTAGCGACTCAATGAACATGATCAAGAGGATAGAGGAGGGGTCGATCCGAAGAGAATGGTTGCTGCCTCTGAAGCGGTCTCGGCTGGCAAAGATTAGTTTCATCTTCGTGCCAGGGCATGCGGGAGTACAAGGAAATGAGCGGGCTGACAAGCTCGCAGGTGAGGCTACTGTTGAGGGCGGACGCGCCATGGACCAGGCTGACATTCTGAATGCTCTACGAGAAGTGAGACTTTTGCAAGAACCAAGTGATGACTGTGAATCTACAACAATGGCCAGACTGCGAGAGCAGCAAATTAAAAGAGGGGTGGCCAAACAAGAACACTACGCAGGAAGCCAAAGAAGATTGATAAACCAACACAGAACTGGCGTCGTTAGCCGCTACACGCTGCGGGATTTGCTGAGGAGGGGATCCGAGCACTTATGGACTGAATGGTCCGATGTGCAACGAGGATGATCTGTCGACTAACTAACTAACTAACTAACCGTGTGCCGGCTTGGAATGCACCTCTTGGTGGTAGATTACCTAAGTTAATCGTGTGTTGACAGGGAATGCACCTCTTGGTGGTAGATTACCTAAGCTAACCGTGTGCCGGCATGGAATGCACCTCTTGGTGATAGATTACCTAAGGTCAAGGGAGTGGTGGTCGAGCGCCTGTGGGACCAGGTGGAGAAGGCGTGGGAACAGATTGAGAACCCGCATGAGGAAAGAATGATATTGCGCGGGACTGTTAAGCTATTTTAACTCATATTCAAACTTACGGACGGTGATAACGGAGTTTTGCGCTGTTCTGGATTATGGCAGAGCGGTGTTTAGATGAAATTGTCGCATATTCACATGTACAGAAGCTGATAACTTTTCCGGGGCTCGTCTGGAGTATTGTAGAGCAGTATTCAGATGAAACTGTCCCATGTTCATACTTGCGGACGATGGTAACGTTTTTTTGGTGCTGTTCTGGTAGTCGCACCACAGTTTCTCCGCAACCCATACTGCAGTACAGGTCCCACATAACAGTACACGTCCCATACTGCAGTACAGGTCCCACATAACAGTACACGTCCCATACTGCAGTACACGTCCCATACCTCACTTATCAAAATGTCCCCCTACTGCAACTGACAGCCGTGTTGGTAGGAATCTTACTCAACTTCCAAAAATGATATCCATACCCCAGGAAAACATCCATCGAGTATACACGACGACATTCATCATCATCATCATCATCATCATCATCATCATCATCATCATCATCATCATCATCATCATCATCATCATCATCATCATCATCATCATCATCATCATCATCATCATTACCATCGTCATTACCATCGTCGTTATCATCATCACGGAGGCCAGGTTGGCCCAATGGATAAGAGCACGTGCTCTTAAATTTCCTGTGTGATGATGCCAAAGTAGCGGGGTCAAACCCTACACATGACAGTTATGGACTAAAATGTTGATTTTTCGTCCTTGATTTGGGGTCGTAAATTACAGGTACCTCAGAAATCGGAGTGGATTCGCCTCATGGCGTAGAACACTAGTTACAGGGAAAGCTAATCCACACGCAAAAATCAGCCCAGTACACTAGAAGTAATAGTAATTAGCACGTGTATGGACTACGCTTGAGTTCAAAAGCGAGCAAACGCATAAGAAACCAAAAAAAATCATCATCATGTGTCATTGTGGAAAGCATTTTCCACTGGGGAAAGAAAACGCTGTCAGCGTTAACTTTCCATTTTATGCAACACCTGGAGTTACATTGTGATGCCTTTTTTTTTAAGTCCACCGCGAAATGTCAACCTTTAGAAAACGAGAGAATGATATCATTCATGGCCTGTGCTCTTGTACTCATTACAGGTTTATATTTTATTAAGCCTCTCTTTACATCGCAGCCTGAAAGAGTAGCTCAGTTGTAAGACTGTTGCCGACCAAGCGTGGCGAGAGAGACCCATTGAGAATGACTGTAGACCACATATTGTTGTGACAAAATTAATTTATTCATGATCTGAAATTTAAAATAGAAAATCGTTTTCGAAAAGTGATGTTTTCAAGGTGAAAATTGTCGTTATCAAAGAAAGGGGACAGATAGATTATGTCAGTAGCTCTTATATCAGGATGTTTCAAGACCTTGACCTGGGTTGTAGAGTACAGTGGTTATGAATCATGCGGAAAGGGCATGGGAAGAACCGGAAAGCAAGGTATAAGACCATAGCGTGGTCTTGTTAATGTCTTTGCCGCTCTTTGCTTTATTGAGAAACAAACAAGCAAGCGAGGAGAAGAAGAAGATGGTGGAGAGGAAGGAGGAGGGGGCAGATGATGGAAAGGAATAGGAGGAGGAGGAGGAGGAGGAGGAGGAGGATAAGTAGTTAAAAAACAGCAATAGATGTAAATGGAAAAGAGGGGAGGATTCAACAGGAGGAGGAGGAGGAGTAGGAAAAAGAAGAAGAAGAAGAAGAAGAAGAAGAAGAAGAAGAAGAAGAAGAAGAAGAAGAAGAAGAAGAAGAAGAAGAAGAAGAAGAAGAAGAAGAAGAAGAAGAAGACGACGACGAAGAACGAACGAACTGCATTTTCAAAGTGTCACAAATTGGGCAGAAGTGAAATGGAAATCAAAAAGAGAATATGAATTGCCAAAAAGGCTTTCAACAGCATGAAATCAGTATTAACATCTAATGATATTAACAAATCATTAAAAATGAAAATTGTCAAATGTTACGTATATTCAACACTACTATATAGCGCGGAAGCCTGGACATTGAACAAGCAACTAGAAAGTCGAATAGATGAACCGGAGATGTGGATATACAGAATAAGATGTCGTATTCCTGGAAACAGAAACAATCAAATACAGAGGTTCTAGGAAAACTGGGAATGTAAAGAGATCTGATGAAATAAATAAAAAAGAGGCAAGTGAAATATTTCGGCCACGTTAAAAGATATAACACTCTTATAAAAACTATACGGGAGGACAAGTTTGAGGGCAAGTGAGCAAGAGGTAGACAACGATACAAATGGGGAGATAACATCAAGAGATGGACGAATATCAGCCTGACAGAATATACAGTCAAGTCGAGATACAGACAGTGTTGGAGATCCATTGCAGCCAACCTTTATTGTGAAGACGGCACCTGATTGATTGATATTGGGCACGCACGCTCATATTACATTCGATCCTTCCGACTACTCATGTTTCGCACATTAATTATCTATTGCGCATGTTACACTCACGTGGAAAATAAATGCTATGAATATTGTCAATGCACATTAAAATGTTTTGACAAGCAGTCAGGCAGAAACACATGTACACACACAGACACTCAGTAAATATAATATAAAAAATGAACATACACAATATAGTATTCTTGAAGGAATGGAAGAAGAAGGAGGAACATGAGTAGTAGTAGTAGTAGTAGTAGTAGTAGTAGTAGTAGTAGTAGTAGTAGTAGTAGTAGTAGTAGTAGTAGTTGTAGTAGTAGTAGTAGTAGTAGTAGTAGTAGCAGTAGTAGTAGTAGTAGTAGTGGTAGTAGCAGCAACAGCAGCAGCAGCAACAATAGTAATAGTGTTAGTAGTAGTAGTAGTAGTAGTAGTAGTAGTAGTAGTAGTAGTAGTAGTAGTAGTAGTAGTAGTAGTAGTAGTAGTAGTAGTAGTTAGTTAGTTAGTTAGTTAGTTAGTTAGTTAGTTAGTAGTAGTAGTAGAAACAACAACAACAACAACAGTGATAGCAGTAGTAGTAGCAGCAGCAGATGAAGAAGAAGAAGAAGAAGAAGAAGAAGAAGAAGAAGAAGAAGAAGAAGAAGAAGAAGAAGAAGAAGAAGAAGAAGAAGAAGAAGAAGAAGAAGAAGAAGAAGAAGAAGAAGAAGAAGACGAACCAATTTGGCATACTTCCACTATAGAAACAGTCCATGTTTAGTAATATCACAACACCAGTCATTTAGCATACGCCCAGACTTGCTCCTCCACTCCTCATCGCATCTCTGCGGGCGTAACATTTAAATAAGAAAGGCGCTCCACAGAAAGAGCTCATCTGACTTAATCATGATGTGTGGGTTGGCAGTAATAATGGAGAAACCCAGACAGCCTACACTTTACAAGTAGGACAATTAAATGTAATCCCTGGATGAAGCAAAGAATAGACGAACGAGGTTGAATATTTCAGCGCACTTTAGTTAATATTTGTTGCCGTGTGTGATCACCGTCAGATCGCTGCGGTAGCATGGGGGTTAGTACGTGTATCTGTTGACCCGGTGGTTACGTGTTTGAATCCCATTGAATGGTAGTTTGCTATCAACTTCGCTAACGCAGCCGCTAACCAAATGTGTACCTTAAATCCCAAATGTTTACCTTAAATCCCAAATGCTATAAATGTATTTTTGTGGGTAGGTGTTCTCAATCTGATCTTAATCTAGTGAAGCGGGTTATTCGATTTTCCATTTTCTATTTACAGCTTGAATGTGGTAAGCCTGACATTGTCTAGTGGTATTTTTAGAGAGATTACGGTTGAAGTCTCAGCGTCTACAGGCAGGAACAAGAAGGTTTATATCTGTCGAGGAATTTATGATGTCTAATGCGTCCTAACACTGAATGTCAAACACTGAACATGTTTTGCTGTATGGCAGTGAATCTTGAAACTTAAATTAAGAAGAAATTAGAAGCTACAGGGATGTGGTTCTTAGGACGAATGTTGCCAATTTCTTGGACTGCCAGAGTAACCAACAACATTGGCCTGGAAGAGGCTAATGCAACTAGAAAATTATATACAACAGTAAGAAAGAGACAAACAGCTTTATTTGTCGTTGGATAAGAAGAGAGGCATTGAAGAACATCGTGACAACTGGAGAGATGAATGAGTAAAGAGGCAGAGGCCGACCAAGAGGAATGATGCTGGATGGACTGAGACGGTGGCATTGTGGAATATCAGCAGCAGAGATGATCCAGAAACCAACTATCGAGATCAGGGGAAAGACTAGGGTTAGAATTGAATAGTACGAAGGCACAGATTATCGTCGTCATTGGGAAGAAGGAAATACCACAATGTGATATACGAGAAATGGGCATATTCTTAAGCAAGTTAATCGGGACAGTTATCTCGGATCAGTCATAACATCTGATGGGAGATGCCTAGAAGAGATTAGAACAAGAATTGCCATTGCGAAGGTAGCCTTTTGCAAGATGAAAAACATCCATCCATCCATCATGTGCCATGCCGGTAAGCGTGGGCGGTCATGTTCTGCCATCTCACTCGATCAACAGAGTCGTGGATCAGTTCCGTGTTTCTGTCTCGACCATGCCACAAGGCCAAGAAATCCAGATACTTGTTTCTAGGTCTTCCCCTTGATCTGTTCCCCTCGATCTTACCAGTTGTCACCAAGTTCTCCAAATCATTTCTTCTCATAACATGCCCAAAAAATTGTGACTGTCTACGTCTAATGTCTCTGATCAGTTTACGATCTTCATTTGTTTCTTGAAGGACTTGTTCATTGGTCTTTCTGGCTGTCCATGGTATTCTTTGCATTTTCCTCAGAAACCACATTTCTACAGCCATCAGATGTTTTTCAGCCTGGCTGCTCATTGTCCAAGCTTCACATCCATATAAAAGTACAGGTTCTATGTAGCATCTCAACACTCTTTTTCTCGTTTCAATTGACATCTTTTTATTGGTCAGTATGTTTTTCATCTTGCTAAAGGCTACTTTTGCCATGGCGATTCTTGTTCTAATCTCTTCAAGGCATCTCCCATCAGATGTTATTACTGTTCCGAGATAATTGTACCTGCTCACTTGTTGAAGAATATTCCCATTTACTTGTATATTACATTGTGGTATTTCGTCCTTCCTAGTGACGACCATAATCTGTGTCTTTTTACAATTTAATTCTAACCCTAGTTGTTCACTGTGTGTAACAATCGCATCTACTAAATGTTGCAGGTCCTGTTCATTGTCTGCAATCAAGACTGTATCATCTGCATATCTAATGTTATTGATGCATCGTCCCCCAATGTTGATTCCTTCCATATCTTCAATATTTCTGAAAATACTTTCACTGTACAGGGAAAACAGATCTGGAGACATTACACATCCCTGTCTCACACCCCTTTTAATAGGCTGATATTGGCTTACTTCATTATCAACTCTTATGGCAGCTTGTTGTTTCCAATATATGTTTTTTACAAGTCTAAGATCTTTTCCATCAATTTGTAGATCTTCAAGCATCCTTATCATGTTGACATGTCTCACTTTATCAAAAGCCTTTGTGTAGTCAATAAAGCAAAGGTGTAGATCTTTGTTTACTTCTATAGAACGTTCGATTATGTTTCTCAGTATATACACAGCATTTACTGTACCCTTTCTGATTATCGATAAGTGAACACAACATGATTTTCTTGGCATGTGTAAAGAAGGTAGTTTGCCATTGCTTTCCTTCCCAGCAGTGACCATACTGGTCAGTGATCGTAGCCATTGTCTCCTCAAAAAAAGGAGATCCTCTGCCTACCGTCGTGAAGGTGGAGACCATAACCTACAACTATCTGTCGGCTGCTCTCCATCTTCATCCACCACCTGCACCCATGGCTTCACGTAACCCTGATCGGGGGGCTAAACGGGTACTTTCACCTTGTATGAAAAACATACTGACCAATAAAAAGATATCAACTGAAACGAGAAAAAGAGTGTTGAAGTGCTACATAGAACCTGTACTTTTGTATGGATGTGAAGCCTGGACAATGAGCAGTCAAGCTTAAAAACATCTGATGGCTGTGGAAATGTGGTTTCTGAAGAAAATGCACAGAATATCATAGACAGATAGAAAAACCAATGAACAAGTCCTTCAAGAAACATATGAAGATCGTAAACTTATTAGAGTCATTAGACGTAGACAGTCAAAATATTTTGGGCATGTTATGAGAAAAATGACTTGCAGAACTTGATGACAACTGGCAAGATCGAAAGGAAAAGACAAAGAGGAAGACCGAGAAGTAAATACCTGTATGGCTTGTCCACATAGCATGGACGAGACACGAAAACTGATCTGATCCACGACTCTGGTGATCGAGTGAAATGGCGGGTCATGACGGCCCACGGGTTCCAAATGTTGCTGTATGTAGCCGGGGCCCAGTGTTGGGGTGAGCGCCCAACCTTGATTAAATACCCCAATAGCTCATGAATACATAGCCTCTGCAGCAAAAGTCCAACTCCTGGCCTTCACGTGGTGGAACTGTTTTAACTAACAGAAGAAGGGGCGACGGCGAGTTTCTGGCGCCGAAAAATAACCAGTATGCTCTAGATGTGTATGCACGTACATGCATGCGCAGACACGTGTGTGTGCGCGTTCACATCTAAACTCGAGTGAGACCACAGTCTGCTCTAGCAAAGGAAAGGTACTGAAGATGGAGGCAACCAGCCAGGAGGCGCACCATAGAAATCAGGATGCCACGCAATTGCGCAAAATGGAATATGTCGACTACTGCTAAATGCTATGGTGCTCGCCCTGCTTTGGACCCCCAAGCAGGTGCAGCGCCGGGCCCTATGTCTCGAAAGGGTCCAAGCACAACTACTGGAGGTCCTTCTCAGATGTCCTGTGGAGCCAGGGGACCTGAGAATAGAACGGCTGGCCATACTAAAAAAAGACTTAAAATAATGCACTGGAATGCGGAGGGAGTCAGCAAAAAAAAAAAAAATAGAATTAGAAAACATCTTGGACCAAGAAAAAGTAAGCGTATATGCTTGCAAGAAACTCACCTCAACGAAAATATAGCCTTCAAAATCAGAGGCTACCAGTGTTACCGATCTGACGGAAAGGACAGACGAAGAGGTGGGATACTGACCCCTGTAAAAAATAACATCGCTACTTCCCAAATCGAAGTCTACATGGAAGGGGCTGAGTATCAGACACTTAAACTTAAGACAGGCAATACAGACCTACATCTGATCAATTACTACTGTCCAAGTGACCGCCCACAGGCATTGGATACACTACTATTAAAAGAAAAAAATGATTGTGTGTGGCGAATTCAACAGTCACTCGCAGAGCTGGGGCTATGATCACATGGACCAGAGAGGAGAGAGACTGGAAGACTGGCAGGATGAGAAGAGATTCATCTTGATTAACAAGCCGTCCGACCCACATACCTTCTACTCGAGATCATGGCGCACTACAACTACACCTGACCTGGCTTTTCATTCAACAGACCTGGATAACAGTATCACAATTAGTCCAGAGAAACAACAAGCGATTCGAGAGAAACGGCAACATACAGGACAGAAGAAAATAGTAAACGAGGTTCTAGAGGCACCCATCACAATCAGCGAACTGGAGCTAGCCATATCAAAACTAAAAATGAGAAAGTCACCAGGAGCTGATGGTATCTCCAATGAAATGATCAGGAACCTAGGAACAGAGGCCAAAGCAAAGCTGTTGCAGATCTTCAATTACAGCTGGACCTTAGGCAGTGTTCCACAAGCCTTGAGGCTGACCCATCTGTGTATTCGCGGATCCAGAGGTCCTGTGGGTATTCTTCATCAAGGAAGCTGACAGTGGCTGGTCTGCGCTGCACACTGTTCTGTTCTTCCTTGTCAAATATTCCTCTCACTTTTGTCTGGGTTTGTAATGATAGTCTATGTTCATCTTTCCATGGAGTTTGCTCTGGAATAGGTGTTTAGGGGGAGGGGGGTACCAACTGTGGGAAGATCGGTGGTTTCTCTGCAGAGTCGTTTGGCCTGGTGGATAAAACTTCTTCTTTTCAACCGCCCCATAGCTAGGTTTTCAAATCTGTTCTTCATAGGGTGGCCTGGCAAGTTGGGGAACTTTTCTCCTTGTATTAGCGTTTTTGTATCTCTGCGCTCTCTCAGTACTTGTGTCCTCCCCATCTTCTCCATTTCCACTATAGGGGTTGATCTCATCCCCCCCCCCCCCCCCGTGGTGACTCTAAGTGCTTGATTTTGCACCTTGTCCAGCTCTAGTAGTGTGGTTTTTGATGCCAAACACCACGCTTTTGACCCGTATTCCAGGTGTGGTCGTATGCTCTGTTGATAAACCTTGCTATTGTCCCACTCGCTCCCCATGTGGTTCCACTTAGATTTCTCAGGATGGCTATTTTCCTTCTGGCTTTTGCTACTGCTTTGTTAATGTGCTTTCTCCATGTCAGCCTGCCATCAAATGTTACTCCACGGTATATTGGTTCTTTATATTCTCTTAGGGGTGTTCAATTTATCTGGATGATCCCTGCCTTTTGTTTTGGAGAGAGGGTAAATAGGGTGGTGTTGCACTTTTCAGTGTTTATGCTGACACACCATCTATTTGTCCATGCAACAAATGTATCTACAGCTCTTTGTAGCAATCTGGTGGCCACTGATGCATGTTCATTAGTGCTCCATAGAACCAGATCATCGGCGTACATTGCCGCTTTAATTCCATGCGGTAGATTAGCAACGAGATCATTGATGAAAATTAGAAAAAGTGTGGGGGACAAGACTCCACCTGGGGAACGTAGGAGCGGGAGTGTACATAGAATGTCCAAGCTTCACATCCATATAAAAGTACAGGTTCTATGTAGCATCTCAACACTCTTTTTCTCGTTTCAATTGACATCTTTTTATTGGTCAGTATGTTTTTCATCTTGCTAAAGGCTACTTTTGCCATGGCGATTCTTGTTCTAATCTCTTCAAGGCATCTCCCATCAGATGTTATTACTGTTCCGAGATAATTGTACCTGCTCACTTGTTGAAGAATATTCCCATTTACTTGTATATTACATTGTGGTATTTCGTCCTTCCTAGTGACGACCATAATCTGTGTCTTTTTACAATTTAATTCTAACCCTAGTTGTTCACTGTGTGTAACAATCGCATCTACTAAATGTTGCAGGTCCTGTTCATTGTCTGCAATCAAGACTGTATCATCTGCATATCTAATGTTATTGATGCATCGTCCCCCAATGTTGATTCCTTCCATATCTTCAATATTTCTGAAAATACTTTCACTGTACAGGGAAAACAGATCTGGAGACATTACACATCCCTGTCTCACACCCCTTTTAATAGGCTGATATTGGCTTACTTCATTATCAACTCTTATGGCAGCTTGTTGTTTCCAATATATGTTTTTTACAAGTCTAAGATCTTTTCCATCAATTTGTAGATCTTCAAGCATCCTTATCATGTTGACATGTCTCACTTTATCAAAAGCCTTTGTGTAGTCAATAAAGCAAAGGTGTAGATCTTTGTTTACTTCTATAGAACGTTCGATTATGTTTCTCAGTATATACACAGCATTTACTGTACCCTTTCTGATTATCGATAAGTGAACACAACATGATTTTCTTGGCATGTGTAAAGAAGGTAGTTTGCCATTGCTTTCCTTCCCAGCAGTGACCATACTGGTCAGTGATCGTAGCCATTGTCTCCTCAAAAAAAGGAGATCCTCTGCCTACCGTCGTGAAGGTGGAGACCATAACCTACAACTATCTGTCGGCTGCTCTCCATCTTCATCCACCACCTGCACCCATGGCTTCACGTAACCCTGATCGGGGGGCTAAACGGGTACTTTCACCTTGTATGAAAAACATACTGACCAATAAAAAGATATCAACTGAAACGAGAAAAAGAGTGTTGAAGTGCTACATAGAACCTGTACTTTTGTATGGATGTGAAGCCTGGACAATGAGCAGTCAAGCTTAAAAACATCTGATGGCTGTGGAAATGTGGTTTCTGAAGAAAATGCACAGAATATCATAGACAGATAGAAAAACCAATGAACAAGTCCTTCAAGAAACATATGAAGATCGTAAACTTATTAGAGTCATTAGACGTAGACAGTCAAAATATTTTGGGCATGTTATGAGAAAAATGACTTGCAGAACTTGATGACAACTGGCAAGATCGAAAGGAAAAGACAAAGAGGAAGACCGAGAAGTAAATACCTGTATGGCTTGTCCACATAGCATGGACGAGACACGAAAACTGATCTGATCCACGACTCTGGTGATCGAGTGAAATGGCGGGTCATGACGGCCCACGGGTTCCAAATGTTGCTGTATGTAGCCGAGGCGCAGTGTTGGGGTGAGCGCCCAACCTTGATTAAATACCCCAATAGCTCATGAATACATAGCCTCTGCAGCAAAAGTCCAACTCCTGGCCTTCACGTGGTGGAACTGTTTTAACTAACAGAAGAAGGGGCGACGGCGAGTTTCTGGCGCCGAAAAATAACCAGTATGCTCTAGATGTGTATGCACGTACATGCATGCGCAGACACGTGTGTGTGCGCGTTCACATCTAAACTCGAGTGAGACCACAGTCTGCTCTAGCAAAGGAAAGGTGCTGAAGATGGAGGCAACCAGCCAGGAGGCGCACCATAGAAATCAGGATGCCACGCAATTGCGCAAAATGGAATATGTCGACTACTGCTAAATGCTATGGTGCTCGCCCTGCTTTGGACCCCCAAGCAGGTGCAGCGCCGGGCCCTATGTCTCGAAAGGGTCCAAGCACAACTACTGGAGGTCCTTCTCAGATGTCCTGTGGAGCCAGGGGACCTGAGAATAGAACGGCTGGCCATACTAAAAAAAGACTTAAAATAATGCACTGGAATGCGGAGGGAGTCAGCAAAAAAAAAAAAAAATAGAATTAGAAAACATCTTGGACCAAGAAAAAGTAAGCGTATATGCTTGCAAGAAACTCACCTCAACGAAAATATAGCCTTCAAAATCAGAGGCTACCAGTGTTACCGATCTGACGGAAAGGACAGACGAAGAGGTGGGATACTGACCCCTGTAAAAAATAACATCGCTACTTCCCAAATCGAAGTCTACATGGAAGGGGCTGAGTATCAGACACTTAAACTTAAGACAGGCAATACAGACCTACATCTGATCAATTACTACTGTCCAAGTGACCGCCCACAGGCATTGGATACACTACTATTAAAAGAAAAAAATGATTGTGTGTGGCGAATTCAACAGTCACTCGCAGAGCTGGGGCTATGATCACATGGACCAGAGAGGAGAGAGACTGGAAGACTGGCAGGATGAGAAGAGATTCATCTTGATTAACAAGCCGTCCGACCCACATACCTTCTACTCGAGATCATGGCGCACTACAACTACACCTGACCTGGCTTTTCATTCAACAGACCTGGATAACAGTATCACAATTAGTCCAGAGAAACAACAAGCGATTCGAGAGAAACGGCAACATACAGGACAGAAGAAAATAGTAAACGAGGTTCTAGAGGCACCCATCACAATCAGCGAACTGGAGCTAGCCATATCAAAACTAAAAATGAGAAAGTCACCAGGAGCTGATGGTATCTCCAATGAAATGATCAGGAACCTAGGAACAGAGGCCAAAGCAAAGCTGTTGCAGATCTTCAATTACAGCTGGACCTTAGGCAGTGTTCCACAAGCCTTGAGGCTGACCCATCTGTGTATTCGCGGATCCAGAGGTCCTGTGGGTATTCTTCATCAAGGAAGCTGACAGTGGCTGGTCTGCGCTGCACACTGTTCTGTTCTTCCTTGTCAAATATTCCTCTCACTTTTGTCTGGGTTTGTAATGATAGTCTATGTTCATCTTTCCATGGAGTTTGCTCTGGAATAGGTGTTTAGGGGTGGGGGGGGGGGGGGGTACCAACTGTGGGAAGATCGGTGGTTTCTCTGCAGAGTCGTTTGGCCTGGTGGATAAAACTTCTTCTTTTCAACCGCCCCATAGCTAGGTTTTCAAATCTGTTCTTCATAGGGTGGCCTGGCAAGTTGGGGAACTTTTCTCCTTGTATTAGCGTTTTTGTATCTCTGCGCTCTCTCAGTACTTGTGTCCTCCCCATCTTCTCCATTTCCACTATAGGGGTTGATCTCATCCCCCCCCCCCCCCCCCCGTGGTGACTCTAAGTGCTTGATTTTGCACCTTGTCCAGCTCTAGTAGTGTGGTTTTTGATGCCAAACACCACGCTTTTGACCCGTATTCCAGGTGTGGTCGTATGCTCTGTTGATAAACCTTGCTATTGTCCCACTCGCTCCCCATGTGGTTCCACTTAGATTTCTCAGGATGGCTATTTTCCTTCTGGCTTTTGCTACTGCTTTGTTAATGTGCTTTCTCCATGTCAGCCTGCCATCAAATGTTACTCCACGGTATATTGGTTCTTTATATTCTCTTAGGGGTGTTCAATTTATCTGGATGATCCCTGCCTTTTGTTTTGGAGAGAGGGTAAATAGGGTGGTGTTGCACTTTTCAGTGTTTATGCTGACACACCATCTATTTGTCCATGCAACAAATGTATCTACAGCTCTTTGTAGCAATCTGGTGGCCACTGATGCATGTTCATTAGTGCTCCATAGAACCAGATCATCGGCGTACATTGCCGCTTTAATTCCATGCGGTAGATTAGCAACGAGATCATTGATGAAAATTAGAAAAAGTGTGGGGGACAAGACTCCACCCTGGGGAACGTAGGAGCGGGAGTGTACATAGAATACCCAAATAATACTAGGGACACAGTCAGAATCAATCAATCAATCAATCATGTGCCATGCCGGAAAGCGTGGGCGGTCATGACTCACCATTTCACTCGATCACCAGTGTCGTGGATCAGCTCAATGTTCCTGTCTCGTCCATGCCATGTGGCCAAGCCATCCAGGTATTTTCCTCTCGGTCTTCCTCTTGGTCTGTTCCCTTCGACCTTGCCAGTAGTCACCAAGTTCTCCAATCCATTTCTTCTCATAACATGTCCAAAAAATTTTGACTGTCTACGTCTAATTTCTCTAATCAGTTTACGATGTTCATTTGTCTCCTGTAGTACTTGGTCATTGGTTTTTCTGTCTGTCCATGGTATTCTGTGCATTTTCCTCAGAAACTACATTTCTGCAGCCATCAGATGTTTTTCAGCTTGACTGCTCATTGTCCAAGTTTCACATCCATACAAAAGAACAGGCTCTATGTATCCCCTCAACACTCTTTTTCTCGTTACAACAACTTCCGGTACAATGGCGACAAAATGACGCGTTACTTTTCGGGGGGACGCTATTTAGTGTTTTCCTTTGGATTTCGTGTGATTTCCTATGGATTTCCTGTGAATAGTGTTTTCCTGTGGATTAAGTGATGTTATTTTGTGTCCTTTTATTGGAAGTTTTCAAAAGAAGCCACGGAAGGCAGGTGGTGGATGAAATTTTGAGGGTAGCCGACAGATATGTGTTGGTCATGGTCTCGAGTTCACGACGACAGGCAGAGGAGCTCTCCTTGAGTCAATGGCTGCGGTCTCCGACCAGTACGGTGACTGCCATAGAGGAAAGCAACGGCAAACTACCTCTTTAAAAGTGCCTAGTATATCATGATTCGCTTAAAGACAGCCAGAATACAGACATGAAAGTACTGCCATAACTATGATGCTGAAATTGAGGCAATCAAGATAGCAACAGAGAAATTATTAAATGCCAGCAATGGTACACAACCTGTGGTGCAAAATCAGTACTCGAGGCGCTCCTGTCTGGGAAATTGCCAGTACTCAGGACACTACTTTCTAAACTTAGCAGTCAGCATAAGGTCACCATACAGTGGATACCATCCCACTGTGGAGTACCCGGAAACGACAGAGCTGATCACTTGGCTAAGGAAGGAGCCAAAGAAGAACAGCCTGATGTGCCCATTACATACCATCAAAAGAAAAGAATGATCAAATCAGTCAGAAAGCCACCAAAACCTGCTCAAGATGACTACCACATTATGGACAGACCAGAACAAGCCATTATTCTGCGCGTCAGAACAGGACACAATAGATTACGCAACCACATGTATACAAAATTCAAGATTGGTGAAACAGCCATGTGCACATGTGGATTGGCGTCGCAGACAGCAGAGCACATACTCCGAGACTTCCCAAAATATAACACATCTAGGCAAACCTTCTGGCCTAGAGAGACGACAGTGGAAGATAAACTCTATGGACCGCTGTGCGAACTAAAAAAGACAGTTAAATTCATACAAGAGGCAACACTGCAGTTATAGACATATTTCAAGCGAAGGAAAGAAGAAGAAGAAGAAGAAGAAGAAGAAGAAGAAGAAGAAGAAGAAGAAGAAGAAGAAGAAGAAGAAGAAGAAGAAGAAGAAGAAGAAGAAGAAACGACGGCCCACGCTTTCCGGCATGACACATGATGGATGGAACAAACCAATAAATAAAAAGACCGACATAAAAATGAAAACAGGTAAGTTCATGTATGAGGCAGAGGACCTGGCAAAGATCTGGAGTCTGGCCGAAAGTGAGGTCAACCATGTTTTGTAAAAGACCTATTGTATGATGATATCGAAATGCTCCACACCTGAATGTTATAATGGGGCCTCATTATACAAATCCAGTTCACGGCCATTGTTCATCTCACAACACGTCATTCCCGCACCGAGATAACAAGCGCACTTAATCTGCTGTGTCAATGATTCCATGCCAAACATATTAACTGCACTATCCGTGTCGGGCCTCCTATTAAACAAGTAGATCAAACAGCACAGGCACAAACACATTAGCTGTGACGTGGCGGTTGGCAGGAGAGGTCGGCGCTAGAGGGACTAGATACGGGCGGCCACAGAGGTTGGGATGAATGGCGTGAATGGGAGGTTGTGACAGAGCATGAACTGTAGTCCCATGTCGCTCAGTGAAGAGACCATAGAAGTGTCAGCAACAATGGCTCGGGATTGATTTATCGACGTGTGGGCATGGATAGCCCTGGGAGTCGTGATGGCGTAGTGTCTAGGCGCTCGCCTGCCTGCTCGGTGATCGTGGGTTCAAATTATCATAGCGGCAGATTTTTAAAATGTTCATTTGCTCCAAGGTCGCCTCGGTCTACAGGGGAAATGTCTCGGAACGTTAAGGTGGCATTGACCTCATTACTCACTGAGCGAGGATTGGTCTATAAACGCATGGAGCCAGCACCATATACCCAATAAAAAGAGAGGGGGAATGTGTGTGTGTGTGTGTGGGGGGGGGGGGGGGGTTAAAGGCGAGATGATCGACTTCATTGCACCACTTTTTTTTTATAGCCGGGTCTCTTTCTGCCAGCGGAAAGCCCCCCCACAAAGCACGAGCTCGATTTATCGTTGTCGTCTATAGATCTTTCCCTTACCGTGAGGAATAGACAAGAAAAGGTTGCTCTTGAGTGGCGTACATTTGTAGGAAGCATTGAACCCATCAGTGGTGTTTGGGTTGTTGGCGCACCCTAGAGCATACTTCATTATGTTGTGGGTACTGCGTCTTTAGCTTAAGGGTCTCAAACCAATGGTGTAGCGGGGGGTGGAAGGGAAAGAGCCGCATCCCTTGAGCCCTATGTTGTTGTTGTTGTTGTTGTTGTTGTTGATGTTGTTGTTGTTGTTGTTGTTGTTGAAAACTGAAACCTACTGGGTTCGTTCCACACGCTGGTCAGTTGCGTTTAAACGTTGGCTTCTCGTTCAGAAAGCAATGGCCAACTACTAATATACAATTGCCTAGCAAATCACAAACACACATTATGGGCTGGGATGAATGCAGCGTCTGCAAAGGACATATTGTTGTTTGTCCATCAAGAATGATGATGACCATTCATTTCATCCAGTGGGGTTGAAAGTATATAGCCGTGAGTTCTAAGATGGCTGATAAGGCCTATTTTGGTTCGAAATGTTCTTTGAAAATGTTGGCAAAGAATGCTTGACGTTTCAGGAGGAGGATCTCCAGCGGTGGTTTTTATTTGTCCAGCCCTGTCTTTACAGCTCTTGCAGTCCTAGTTGCTTCCCAAATGACTACACCCTTGCGCCACGAATGTCCTGCTTTGGCAGCAGTATCCTAAGTGTCGTGATGAATTCCGAAAGCATTTAGTGAGAATGTCTTTAAAGCGTTTCCTCTAGCCGCCTTGGGAGCGTTTACCACAGCGCAGCTCACCTTAAACAATTCGTTTAGGGAGCCTGTGATTTGCCAAGCGAGTCAAATGACCAGCCCAGCAAATCTGATTCTTCATTATTAAAGTGTGGATACTGGGCTTGGACGCCCTTTCTAAGACTTCAGTGTCTGGGATCTTGTCTTGCCATTTAATCTTCAAAAGCCTACTAAGACAGACTGTGTGGAGTGGTTTAATTTTCGAACGTGTCGCTGGTAAATAGTCCAGGTTTCACAAACAAATAGTATACAATTGTTAAGAGGCACCTACTTCACTTCTGAGATAAAAGTCACCGTTGTACTCCTATATATTGGCTGCCCCTGATGTTAGAACCCAAACGTCACTATCCCAGATTTCTTCCAACTCGGATAGTCAGAAGGGCGCTCAAACAAACTCATAGCACACTTTGAGAATGAGTTGAGTCAAGAACCAACATCACGGCACTCGGGATATCCCCATACGCACTTCGTGCTCATCTGCAACAGTCAGTGAAGAGTCCAAATACTAATGCTAACAGTAGCAATCTGATTATGTGTCCGTCTGGCCTTCTCTCGGAGTTTTGAGTATTGGCCAGACCCTCTGGTCACTCCCTGCAGCACCATTCTCTCCAAGCCGTGATGATCTACTCGTTTTCATGCACTATACAACCGATTCCAAAGTGCCCCGACCACATCTGCCTTATCATGGACCAATACCCCACCGAGCGGTGCAGACTCAGCCAATCTGTCCGACTACTCGCTTCCCACCACACCACCATGTCCCAGGGAACAAATCCAACAGATTCCCTCCATATTTGATTTTTAAATGGAAGACTGCCACTTGCTGTGAGAACAGGGTCACAACGAGAAGGTGGGGCAATGGACACGTTTATACAGAAGAGACTACATGCTAGAAGCTCAATATCGAAAGGACAATAGCAGTTTCCGCGACCACCACTGCACCTTAGAAGTAAGAGGCTAAAGGATTGCACGTCAAAATCCTTTTATGGACGTCCGGGGTCAGACCCTACAAAGACTCCGTGCCAAAGGCAAGGAACTGAAAGGAGCACGAGGAACACCGTTGTGTAGATCAGTTTCCTTTAACTCTATATGACTCGTTCCTCCATGTATCCGCCGCTTGCCTGACGTAGAGTTCCCGCCATGGGGTTTACCTGCACATTAGTGAACAATCTTGTTTTTCGTTCCTCCATCTGAGGAACGCATGATTAATTTCGTTTGTTTAACGGTGACGCATGTTTCAAATAGAACATGTATGCTCCACTTAAACCACGATAATCCTTACCTCACGACAGATGTTATGCTTACCTCACGAAACCTTACCTTTAGGTGGCGGATAATTTCGGGCTTGTGGGATTTATGTGCAAGCTGTGCAGAAGCCGAGTGTACCCCGGCCCCATACACATGGACACGTTCAGAACCTGCATCACGTGATTTATAATTAAAACAACCAAAGAAGCATATCATTTTTTTTTAACATTCGCTCGCTTTGACCTCAAGCGTAGTCTATACACGTGCTACTACTAGTACTAACTGGACTGATTTTTGCGTGTGGATTAGCTTTCCTTATTACCAGAGTCCCACGCAATTTGGCGAACTCACTCCGACTTCTGGGGTGTTTTCAATTTACCACCCTAAGTCAAGGACGAGAAGTCAACATTTTAGTCCAACTGACCAGTGTAGGGGTTGAAACTGTTACCTAGCCATCAGTACACCGGAAGTGTAAAAACGAGCGCCCTAAACTATTCGGTCATGCTGACCCACAGAAACATCTATCACGACAGGTTGTTTAAGGTAAATAAAAAAGAGACGGGGGATGGATAAGTGGGGATGGCTGCAGGATGTTGGCTGTTGTAACTTTAACAGACAACTATAACAACAGCACGTTAAATAGGCGTAAGTTTTAATGGCTGTGCAGTGTTTGAAAATATTATCGGTCCAAGTCTTATATTACCCTCTGTAAAGTTCATGCAACATAATTTTTTTTTTTTTTAAAGTTGCGTATTACGGGACGTTGCAGTCAACACCAGCATTTTTCAGCTGCTGTTGATGTACTAAGCAAGTGTTACGTTCAGTAGTTTGCCATTGCTTTCTGAATGACCGGCTTCCATCCAGCACGTTATAACACAACGCGGAGCGGTCTGCTGCACAAATCGGTCGCAGTTGAGCTACGAACGCCTGGTACCCGGCTCACGAACCGCGATCGCAAGCCTTTAGCCACGGAGCAGGCTTTGCAACATAATAGGTCAATACAAAACTTGGACCGGCAATATTTTCAGACACTGCACTGTCATTTAAAATACACCCTGTAGCTTCAAGAGGCCGTAGTTCAAGGGCAGAGACACCATTTTCACAATACCGACATCCCGGGTTCGGAATCAACTACAGGTGATTTGGAAGCAGACGGCGGAACGTTGATTTTCACAATGGCATGAAAATCGGTAATTCAGAAAGTAACGACAAACTGTTGCACGTAAAATTGCCTGGGAAATCACAAACCGCTGAAACATTAGAAGGTTGAATGCGATGTCCGGTAAAGGGCTTGCAACTAACTTTAGATATAAATATCAATTGGGGAATCCTTTGAGGCTATTAAGACATTTCATAAATAAATTCACGTGTATTGTTTGGAGCTCACAAAAGTAGAAGAAATAAATATAAACTAGAGGACACACTAGACAACATAGTCATTGAAAACTATAGTTACCCCACGTTAGACAAACAATATTTTTAACGAAAAATAGGTTGTTATCCCAATAACAACCTATTTTTCGTTAAAAATATTGTTTGTCTAATGTTTGTAATCAGTTAACGGTTTTCATGTCTTCTTAGTACGATTTGCTCATTGGCTTCTTTTGTTCTTTGGATTTTAATCAGAAACCACATTCCCACTGCCATTAGAAGTCTCAGCGCGTGTCTGCTTGTTGTCCATGTTTTACACGCATATAACAGCATAGGTTCTATATAAAGCTTTGTTTCTCATTGCAGTCGGCAGATTTGTTTTCCATCCCGCAAAAGGCTACATTTGCCATTGCGATTTAATCTCTACAGGACTATTTCGCGGGATCGGTAGGAGTTCTGAAAGAATCTCAAAACTGAGAAGGAAGACAAGGAGAACTTTCAATCAGATAGCGACGGGAACGATTAGTAGTATGACTCTTCGCTGGCCGTTGAACGAGAGGACGGAGCGCGTATGGGAATTTCCTGAGTGCAGTGATGCCGGTTTATAGCTCAACTCAACAATTCTGTACAGGACAATTTTACATGACAATCTCTACAGGACACCCTCTACAGGGCAATCTCTACACGATAATCTGTACAGGACAATCTCTACTACACACAGGGCATGTGGGTATGAGACTATGAGAGGATATGGACAGGCTGATAGACTGACTGCTGCAATTCCTTTGTGCGGCGAGCCACTTTATGACAAAAGGCTGTTGTAGTCATGGCTCTGTGCGACCGAGTGGGAAGTGCAGCAAAACGAATAAGGGATCCAACAGATGGTGAGATTGATTCAGCGGGGTGTGATCAGAGGGTCTGGACGATATTCAGCGCATAGGGAAAAACGCAGGCGGACATTCAGTCAGGCTGCAAAAAAGTGCCAGCAGCGTGTGAATGCTTCATGGGTTACTACAGAAAGAGACAGATCACTTGTTTGAATGTCCCAAGTTCAATGATGTTATTTCCTGAACTCATATTCTTAACAAGGACAAATTACAAAATTTCAAAACAACAACAACAACAACAACAACAACAACAACAACAACAACAACAACAACAACAACAACAACAGCAGCAGCAGCAGCAGCAGCAACAGCAACAACATCAACAACAACAAACATGTATTTGGTCAAGAATAGCTTCCACTGCAGACGGGTTGCCCTTGAAGTGCTTCAGTCTCCTTCCATAGATCATAGAAAGAGAACCTCTTAACCGTGCACGAACTCCGCAATATCAACGAGGTTCCAAATGTGTATAAATCACACGTGCTATAAATATTCTTTTCTTGTGGGCAGGTTTCTAATTTTGAAATTATGGACTGCGCTTAAATAATAACTAACACAGGCAACAAAGTCGAGTGGATAACAAACCTCGTTCTTAAACTTCCTGTATGCTGACGCCGAGGCAGCGGGTTCATCCCTTTACATTGATCAAGTGGACTAAAATTTTGACTTCTCGTCATTGACTTGGGGACGTCAATTACAAGTATTTCAGAAGTCGGAGTGTGTTCGCCTGATGACGAGGGACACTGGTAATAGGGAAAGCTAATCCACACACAAAGATCATCCTAGTGACCTAGAAGTAGTAGCACTTGTAGGAACTACGCTTGAGTTCAAAGCGAGCGAACTCAAACAGAAAATAAAAAACCTCACATTTGATACACAATCTCACTTTAGGAAAGATAGATTTCTAATTCAAATAGTGGTTGTAATTGCACGCACACTTTTCTCACATTTGTACCTCAGGAAATAAGATTCGTGTCTGTTGGCAATGGAAGAATGAAAATGCACTGAAGACACATTGCCAACTAACTCCTATTCCATGCCAAGCCGTATGTGATACGGCTTGGCTTGGATTAGGCCTTAATTGGCAATGTGTCTTCAGCGCATTTTGATTCTTATTTGCACCAAAACACGTCTCTCCGTATATGGGAAGTTCCAGTAACGGTCTTGAACACCCCACTGGTTTCCAAGCTTGGAGAGGGGACAGAGAGCGCCGCAGTACAATTCCCACGGAGACAGTGGAGATGGAAGGTCGTTATCGGGTCAGGTGACAAGTTTTAGCCTCACTCTGATAGATGCAAGCTTTGTCCACGGCCCAGGCAACCTGGTCACCAGTATTTGGGACTGAAGAGTTAAAACTCTCGCCATTTCAGAGGATTCACCAACAAACAAACCAAGCAAGAATTTAAGCAAGCAAATAAGCAACCAACCAAACAAACAAGCAAGCAAGCAGCCAGGCAAGTAAGCAGTCAACCAACTAACCAACCAAGCAACCAACAAAGCAATCAACCAACCAAGCAAGCAATAAACTAACCAACCAACCAAGCAAGCAACCAAGCAACCAATCAAACAAACAACCAACTAACCAAGCGGGCAACCAACCAACCAAGCAAGCAACCAACCAAGCGGGCAACCAACCAACCTCATGCAGACGCACTGAAATCTACATTTTAAGCAAATTGGTCTAATTATTCAATCTCTCGTAATTATGACATTTATTTCATACAACAATGTTTTAATTATTTAATTGTGTTCACATTGTGTTGCCATTTCTGCACACATTGTTACAGCTTCCCTAATGCAACTTCTACGAAACAAAGGTAATTAGAATGGACAGTGGCTTTCTTAAAACCAAAGAAACTTTCTTGGTTTCGCAGAATCGACATCAAATAATTCCGGACAAACCCAAAGACGGTCTGCCTCGCTCCGCTATTGTAGCAAGATTAGTTAGGCATCGCGGTTCCAACTTCACGGCAAAAGGTCACCACCATAATCTCTCCTTTCCTAGGAGAAACCACACAAAATGTTCTTCACTGTCCGATGTAAAAAGTGAAAAAGACAGCAATCCCGACAAAACCAATAGCACGCACACGCATACATGCATAAGGCCGTTGCCAGAATGTCAACACAACAGCCTGCCATTATAACAGTACATCGTCGATAGAAGCAATCAGTCACTAGAAAAACCAGCAATTGTACAGTGGTAAATACTTCGAACACGTCACATCACTAGACTTTCTTTGGAATCACACTTAAATGATTCAGTGCCGAAGGATAATATATCGTCAAATATAACCTCCCAATTGAACAGAATGACGTTGTATCTCCATATTATAGTCATCATGTGATTTGCTTTGTTTCGCGGTATCTTCAGCAGTTTTAATGCTTAGTGAACGGAAATTGACACTGTTATACTTGTTCATTTGGTTGTACACAATGTTTGGTGCAAACACACTCTTTGTTTGGCAATGTATCATGTAAATTCAAACTAAACCATCCGATCTATACTATAAAAGGCAATGTATGTATGTATGTGTGTCCGTTCTTTATGCGTTCGCGAACGGTCCATCCGATTGAGATGAAATTTTCTTCATGTTTTCTTTTCATTCCCGTGCAACCAACTGTCATAGTTTTGTACTTACTAAAAGCTATTTACTTACAAAAATTTAATAATTTAAATTTACATTATCATTTCTATATAGCAAGGGGACTTAACATAAGAAAAGTTAATTCAAGGGGCATAATTTTTAATAACATTGCTATTATTTTATATATAGATTCTTGCATTGTTTTCAAAGATTTATAAACTCTTTGTCTACAGTTATTTACAGGCATATGAGTTATAATAAATAATGATATAATCTTTAAGGCATTTTCATAGTTTTTATAAATATAATGCATCTATTTAAATAGTGAAAATTTTCTAACTCATCTTTTTATTTTTCTTCAACAGGACATTAATTTTTTTTTAACATTCTCATATGTATGGCGCGTTACACCCACATTGGGTATTTTTGTTGTTGTCAAAGAATTGCTTCATAAGAGATGTTGAATGAAAGAATGTATGAGAGGAAATAGAGAAGAAGGGCAGAATGTAGGACGGGCCTGCGATTTTCGTTCGTTTAAAAAAAAAAAAGTAATTTTGTGTGAGAGAAAGTTAGTTGCATATCGTTTGCAGTACTCTGCAGTCAACCCACCGCCCACCATTTATTGGCTGTTCGTGATATCTTGGTAAGTTTACTTTAGATAGATCTCTTCCAATCATATTTTCTACTATCAATCTATCTATTCTTCTATTCTATCTATATTTTTAACGGGAACGGGCCGAACATAGATAGACAGACAGACAGACAGACAGACAGACAGACAGACAGACAGACAGGCAGACAGACAGACAGACAGGCAGACAGACAGACAGACAGACAGACAGACAGATCCCCGCCAGGGCCTGGGCGAAGCCGGGCCGGGTCATCTAGTATACATCTTATATATAAATTAGGATGTGTGTATGTATTTATGTATCTCCGTATGTCCTTTATACGCTCGCGAACGGCCCATCCGATTGAGATGAAATTTTCTACACGCCTTCCTTTCATTCCAGAGATGCCAACTGTCGTAGTTTTTTTTTCTTCTTCCTCCTCCTCCCTCCTCCCTCCTCCCCCTCCCAAAATACGTACGTCCAGGAAATGGTCTTCTACATAGACACTTCTCTCTGAGGTCCGCGATAACATCGGGAACGAGAACTTATATGACTACTTATATAAATTAAATGAGATGCTTCACACCAGGAGCTGTGCGATGCCGGGCCGGGTCAGACAGACAGACAGACAGACAGACAGACAGATAGTCGGTAACGGGAACGGGAACTTATATGACTACTTATATGAATTAAATGAGATGCTCCCCACCAGGGTCTGGGCGAAGCCGGGCAGGGTCAGCTAGTATATATATATTTCCCCTGTAATTGTATCGTTTATAGATAGTCCTTGCAAGTAAGGTCTTAGATATGACTGAACTAACGGCACAGCCTGCTTTCTGTTAGCGTCGAATGTTGGGCGGCGCTCACCAAACCCGACACCAACATTGTGCCAGCGGCTTAAGACAGAGAAGTGCAACTGAAAGGATACACAAGCATTATCATGGTGCAAAGAAATGCAGCCTAAAGACTAAATGTCACAGCAGGACAGACAAGGCCCTAAGCCCTGGTCGGTAACTGGTCTACAATGGAAACTTCGACAGGCGGACAGTTAGAGCATTGACTTAACTTGTCCTAGATGTATTTATTTTAACATTTCCTCTGGCGCAACACATAGTCCTGTGCTACAGAAATAGTAGCATCTATATGGACTACGATTGATTTCAAAGCGAGCGAAAGGAAAATCAAAACGCCGACAACTTTTACTTCCCGAGATATTTCCCGATAGCCATTTTAGGCTAGGTCGACCTGGGAGGTCAGATCAATTTAAGAAATAATCCGTCTCGATGAAGTTTCGAACCACGACCAGCGTTCCGGGAGACGTGTGGTTACTACGCTACAAACGCTTGCCTCTCTGCTCGCTGGTCATCATGGTTTTTACGCATCGAGAACAAGTCTCACCAAGAGAAAGTGCACAGGGTTCTCGAACTAAAAATGATAATAAATAACACTCTATCTTCGACGCTGGGGAAACAAGAACGCAGTAAGTATCAGTCAGTAAAGCAGAACCACACAACAGCGAGCCGCAGCAAAAACAGGAGTTGAAGCCAGAAGCAAAACTCAGCATGTGTCTGTAGGACAAAATACGGGGCCCCAAATAACACGTCAATAAAACAACAGCATGGCTGAATAGTTAAGAGCACTCGCTCTTAAACTTCCGGTGCGGCGATGCCAAGGTAGCGGGTCCAACAACCTACACCAGTCAGTTGGACTAAAATGTTGACTTCTCGCCCGTGACTTGAGGACGTAAATTACAAGTACCTCAGAAATCGAAGTGAGTTTGTCTGATGGCGAGGGGCACTGGTAATAGGGAAAACTAATCCACAAGCAAAAATCAGTCTAGTGTACTAGAAGTATAGTTTAGTTTAGTTTTAGTCGTTGGATCAACATCACGGCACACGGTTTAACCCATAAGTGCTCCGTTTTCCTCCTAACTCAAACCTGAGTCTGGAGAAACTCAGCTCAATGCACGAACTCCGTTGCATCGGCGAGGATCCTGAAATACTTTGGGTAGATTTTTAACTGGAAATTTTGCCCGGGCAGCACCGTTAGGCTACTCTTTTTCGATTTCCAACTGCCAAGGGATTTTTTTACGTTCGCAACAATACACACGGGCGTCCGATCTCACTACCCAGAGACCAGGGGAAATTTTATTACTGGAAGTCCAAGTGGATTTTTAAAATAAGTCCTGGTCCTCACTGGGGTCTGAACCCGGGACCTCCAGCACTCGAGGCGGACACCATACCTCGAGACCACTCAGCCCCCTTTAGAACTAGTAGTACTAGAAGTATTAGCACGTGTATGGACTACGCTTGAGTTTAAAGCAAGCGAACGAAAAAAAGAAGAAGCCGAACAGAGCCTAACCAGCTTTTCCTAAAGTTATTTTACTAAGTGAGCTCTTTTATAAAAAAAAAAAAAACACACAATATGTTCAGAGAATGTATACTTCTCACCAGTGTCAGACTGGGTCTAGAATTATTGGTTGCCGGGACTAAAAGATCATTAACACTGTAACCACATTGTCTACTGGTGAAGGGGCCCCACTGTATTAGGGGTCCCCTTGCCATCGGGGCAAGCTGACACGATGGCTAGTCCGCCACTGCTCCACCTTTATCCCGAGGTAGATCCTGTATGATTGTTATGTGACTTTTGTTATGCTGGTTGAATAGAAAATTCTGATACCCATGCTATGGTGCTATCTCAATGGCTAGATGCGAATTCTGTCCGTATACCATAATTATGTGTTCATGTGTCTGATCATCATCATGTGCCATGCCAATAAGCGAGGACGACCATGTTTCGCCATCTCACTCGATTACCAGAGTCGTGGATCAGCTCAGTGGTCTTCTCTCGACCATGCCCGTGGTCAAGCCATCCAGGTATTTACTTCCCTGCCTTTCTCTTGTTCTCTTCTCCTCGATCTTGCCAGTTGTCACCAAGTTCTCCAATCGATTTCTTCTCGTAACGTGACCCAAAAATTGTGACAGTCTACGTCTAATTTCTTTAATCAGTTTACGGTTTTCGTTTGTTTCTTTGAGGACTTGGTCATTGGTTTTTCTATCTGTCCATGGTATTCTTTGCATTTCCCTCAGAACTCGCATTTCCACAGCCGTAAGATTTTTTTCAGCCTGTTTGCTCATTGTCCACTCTTCACATCCATACAAAAACACATGTTCTGTGTAGCACCTCAATGATATATTTTTATTGGTCAGTATGTTTTTCATCTTGCAAAAGGCTACCTTCGCCACGGCGATTCTTGTTTTAATCTCTTCAAGGCATCTCCCATCAGATGTTATAACTGTTTCGAGATAATTGTACCGATTCACTTGTTGAAGAATATTCTCATTTACTTGTATATTACATAGTGGTATTTCTTTCTTCCTAGTGACGACCATAATCTGCGTCTTATTACAATTTAATTCTAACCTTTGCTGTTCACTGTCTGCAACAAAACGCATCTACTAAATGTTGCAGACCCTGCTATTTTTTTTTTGCAATCAATACTGTATCATCCGCATATCTAATGTTAATGATGTTTCGTCTTCCAATAATGATTCCTTTCATATCATCTACAAGTCTGCAATTAAAGGGAATTCGTGTATCATAGACCTAGCTAATGAAGACACATTTGTAAGAGGTGTCTAGTTGGTCATGCGTCGAAGTACACTTGTTCCTGCTGCTAGGCGTCGTCGTCATTTGGAGTTGACAGGTTCGAATCCCGTTCAGTAACTATCATCATTGTCATCATCAAGTGCCATGCCAGCTGTAGTAGGCGTTCATGTCTCTCCACAGATCTCGGTCTTTGGTGTTCTGGGTCAACTCTGCTGACGATATTCCTCCTTGCCACCGTCTCAATACATCCAGCATTATTTCTATTGGTCAGCCTCTGCCTCTTTACCTTGATCTTTCCATTTGTCACAATATTCTCCAATGACTCTCCTCTCATGACATGACCAAAGAACGCTGTTTGTCTCTTTTTTTTTATTGTTATTTTTATGGTGTCTAGTGAGCCTTATAGTCTCTACTTCCTTATACTCATTTCCATAAGCGCCAAATAATACATGTTTATTATTGAATGAACTGATCCTGAGGTAATGTTAGGACACGTGAGATCATTAAAAAATTTTCAGTAGTTGCATAGCTACCTTCACAAAGAATTTTTATATTCTGTGTTATTCTGGTATACGCACGTTGGGATCTTCCTCGGTGTTATATATTTCGTGCACTGTGAGAAGTTTTCTATGGAACGAACGAACGAACGAACGAAAATCGTTATTTTCAAAGGATTAAGAATTAAGCAGTTATAGAGACACCAATATGCGCTGAATCCTTAACGAAAACAAAACCAAGATAATATGTAATTAAGTAAAGAGCCAAATGGAAGCTAAATGATATACCAGAAGGTAACCTTCCCCCCGACTGATTGCAAGTCCGTGGACAAGCCGTGAGCTCACACAGTTCAGACATGGCCGGCAGGATGCACGGGCCGTCGTTCGTCTGCTAAAGATTCGTCTGCCCTCGCCAGCGCGTTCGGTAAAGCAAAAACATTCACTCGAGCAAAATGGCCGACACCGAGCCTGCTGCTAAGGGTGTACATAGGAGGGGGGCTTTACGGCAGAAAAACGTTCACGAAGTGAAAAATCATAAGTTTGTAGCTCGGTTTTTCAAACAACCGACTTTCTGCAGTCACTGCAAGGATTTTATTTGGTAAGTACCGTCAGTTTCTCGGATAATCTGTGCATCCGCTTTTTATATCTACTGTTGTGTTATGTAGTCTAACCAGAAATCTGGATTGGATACGCACTGTACGAGAGACTCCCGGAACGGTGTCCACCCTGTTTTGTTACCCCAGATTAAAATTTGCGATAATATTTGATCTGCTTGCAATTAAGGGGAATCTAATATAAATGAGACATTATTCCTAGCTGTTTTAGCACGATATAGCCACCTCGTTAGCTATTGTGATTTAACACAATCCCAGATTAATAGTGTCTTGGAATTTATTATTATGGCTATTTGTTTTTTGCCCGTCTAAGGGAAGACTTGAATCTTTCATTCAGTATCTTGCCCAGTGTGGGCGTGAGATTGGGACGATTTGTGGGCGTTTGTTAATTAATTCGTTTATGTCTTTCTTTCTTTCTTGTTTATGCCTCTTTTGCGAATGGTATTTTATTATAATAAAATTACGTATATATACATTAAATCTGCAGCGACCAGTTGGGTCGGCAGAGATTTTATAAAAGAAAAATGATAAAATAAATTTTCTACATAATTAATAATAAATATGCAAACAAATTCTCTTAGAAGCAGAAAAGTTGGCTGTGTGAATGTGCAGTTAATTTTCGTAAAACAAAATACTGCACCCATCCACTGCAGCAACAACAATAATGACGATAACATCAACCACCACCACCACCACCACCACCACCACCACCACCACCACCATAACAACAACAACAACCACCACCACCACCACCACCATAACAACCACCACCACCATAACAACAACAACCACCACCACCACCACCACCACCACCACCACCATAACAACCACCACCACCACCACCATAACAACCACCACCACCATAACAACAACAACAACAACCACTACCACCACCACCACCACCACCACCACCACCACAACCATAACAACAACAACAACAACCACCACCACCACCACCACCATAACAACCACCACCACCATAACCACCACCACCACCACCATAATAACAACAACAACCACCACCACCATAACAACCACCACCATAACAACCACCACCACCATAACCACCACCACCACCACCACCACCATAATAACAACAACAACCACCACCACCATAACAACCACCACCACCACCATAATAACAACAACCACCACCACCACCACCATAACAACCACCACCACCATAACAACAACAACAACAACCACTACCACCACCACCACCACCACCACCACCACAACCATAACAACAACAACAACAACCACCACCACCACCACCACCATAACAACCACCACCACCATAACCACCACCACCACCACCATAATAACAACAACAACCACCACCACCATAACAACCACCACCACCATAACCACCACCACCACCACCATAATAACAACAACCACCACCACCACCATAACAACCACAACCACCACCATAACAACCACAACCACCACCACCATCACCACCACCATAACAACAACAACCACCACCACTGCCATAACAACAACTAGCACCACCACCACCACCACCACCACAACTACTACCACCACCATAACAACAACAGCAGCAGCAACACAAACAACAACAACAACAAAAGCCAAATACAATTGGAGTTGCAAAAGAAAGCATTAAAAATAAATTGCAATTCAACAATCAGTAGTTTGCCATTGGTTTCTGAATGAGAAGTCAACATTGACGCCCAGCTGTCTGGCGTGTGGAATGAACCCACTACACTGCCATCAGAACCCGCTACACTGCCATCAGAACCCGCTACACTGCCATCAGAACCCGCTACACTGCCGTCAGAACCCGCTACACTGCCGTCAGAACCCGCTACACTGCCGTCAGTACCCGCTACACTGCCGTCAGAACCCACTACACTGCCATAAGAAGAAATGTCCACATTCTTTGGGCATGTCACGAGAAGGGGAAAACTGGAGTATATTGTTACACCGGAAGGCTGGAGGGAAGAGAAGCAGGGGAGACCAAGGGAGAAGATGCTAGACAGTTTGATATTATGGTATAGAAGAACGTAGGTGTCAGAAATGGTTCGCAGCACAAGAGACAGAAGATTGTGGACAGACATAATCACCAACACCATAAGACATGGACTATAAGAAGAAGAAGAAGAAGAAGAAGATATATATACCATTGTTTTCTGAACGGCCGGCTCCCATTTCAACACGTTAAAACCCAACATTACATGGTCTGCTGCCAAATCGGTCACAGCTGTGTTTCGAATGCAGGTAAGCGGAATTACGAACTGCGTTTTTAACACCTTTACCACGGAGACCGGCATATATATAAATGAAAGGTTCATGTCCTTTGCGGGATGTTGTGATCAACCCCAATTCCAGGTTGACTTTCTAGACAATTTTATGTTATCTAGTTTGCCATTGTTTTTTGACACAGAAGTCAGTGTTGAATCCCAACTGACCGCTGCAGGGAATAAACCTCTTACTGCACAATCAGCAGACCAGAAGTTTAAGAAAAATATTTGAGTTAGTAAACAGAAAATACCTGGATGGCTTGGCCACATGGCATGGACGAGACAGGAACACTGAGCTGATCCACGACTCTGGTGATCGAGTGAAATGGCGAATCATGACCGCCCACGCTTTCCGGCATGGCACATGATTGATTGAAACAGAAAAGTATCCCCCATATTTTTATAAATCAATCGGTATTGATGGGTAATAGGGTCAGTATCGTTCCGGCTAACTTGACCTTGCAGGTCATGTCCTGGTACCACTGTTAGGCTGAGTCGCATGTTTTCAAATCTTCCTCAAGGGGAAGATTTTTTTCATTTACTTCCCATGTTGATTAAGCCATAAATGGATGTAAGGAAAGGGGAAGATTGTTTTCAATTACTTTCCATGTTGATTAAGCCATAAATGGGCATAAGGAAAGGGGAAGATTGTTTTCAATACTTCCCATGTTGATTAAGCCATAAATGGGTGTAAGGAAAGGGGAAGATTGTTTTCAATTACTTCCCATGTTGATTAAGCCATAAATGGGTGTAAGGAAAGGGGAAGATTGTTTTCAATACTTCCCATGTTGATTAAGCCATAAATGGGTGTAAGGAAAGGGGAAGATTGTTTTCAATACTTCCCATGTTGATTAAGCCATAAATGGGTGTAAGGAAAGGGGAAGATTGTTTTCAATTACTTCCCATGTTGATTAAGCCATAAATGGGTGTAAGGAAAGGGGAAGATTGTTTTCAATTACTTCCCATGTTGATTAAGCCATAAATGGGTGTAAGGAAAGGGGAAGATTGTTTTCAATACTTCCCATGTTGATTCAGCCATAAATGGGTGTAAGGAAAGGGGAAGATTGTTTTCAATACTTCCCATGTTGATTCAGCCATAAATGGGCGTAAGGAAAGGGGAAGATTGTTTTCAGTTACTTCCCATGTTGATTAAGCCATAAATAGGTGTAAGGAAAGGGGAAGATTGTTTTCAATACTTCCCATGTTGATTCAGCCATAAATGGGCGTAAGGACATTTCCCAAGAAGAAGAGGTCAGCATGGCTGAATGGATAAAAGTGCTCATTCTTAAACGTCCGGTGTGTGCTGATGGCAAGGTAGTGGGTTCAACCCCTATAACAGTTATTGGACTAAAATAGTAACTTCTCATCCTTGACTTGGGATGTAAATTACAAATACCTCAGAAGTAGGAATGGGTTCGACTAATGGTGAGGGACACTGGTAATAGTAAAAACTAATCAACAGTAGTGGCAACTACCAGAGGTAGTAGCACATGTAGCTTGAGTTGAAAGTGAGCGAACACAAAAACATTTTGTTTTTGAAAAGAGAAGCATTGAAAAATACCGTGCCGACTTGAAAAATCATCGGTATAAGAAGAAATGATGCTCGATGAGTGACAATGGTGGCATGGAGGAATAACATCAATAGAATTGATCCAGAACATAAAGGGTTTACATCTGGGGAGAGACATAAAAGCCTGCACCATTCAGCAGGACACATCATGAATAAAGTAGCACATAGATATCTATTTTATTCATCCTCATCTGCCATGCAATTAGTTAGATGACTGGTATGCAGTTTATTTCTCTTCCAACATGTAACCCCACCTAAACTTGTTCTTAGAAAATTAATGTGGCGGTTTCTCCTTCCCTTATATCCCACACAGAAGTAAGTTCATAATTTAAATATAAACAAACTGTATCCTCACATTAGTCTCAAATGTCTGATTATATATATATGTATATATATCATCTCATCTCTTCGTGTTCCTCTTCTACCTTGCGGTGTTGTGGTGAAGTATAAACAGCAGGAGAGTGCCCGCTTATGGGCTTCATGTATCGATATTCCCATGGACTCTGCTATT
>OY992876.1:18201436-18206436 GCA_963921405.1 Cepaea hortensis
TTTTTCTACAGCCATTGATGACTTACTTATTGACTTCCCCTTGTATATGATGTTGCACTTTTATTAGAAGCCACAATGGCGGAATGGTCACAGATATATTACTAAAGAACATTGCTTCTGTTTTATAGTTATATATGATGTTGTACTTTCATTAGAAGCCACAATGGCGAAATGGTCACAGATATATTACTAAAGAACATTGCTTCTGTTTTATAGTTGTATATGATGTTGTACTTTCATTAGAAGCCATGGTGGCAGAATGGTTAGTACGTTTGTCTGCCAAGATATTGGCCCAAGTTCAGTGCCCAGTAGAAATAGAATTATTTGTTCCAGTCAGTACAGCTTCATGAAAATGGGTTCCGGACAATTTTCAGAATATTCTAGGAATTGTCTGGCAAGGAAAGATGCTGAGAAAGGGAATAGGCCACCCCACCTCATGTGTCATGACCTAAAATATGTGAAGACTTGACACTTCAACCCCAATGACAGTATCTGCTATGGGACTGCCATGATTATTTTCATTACTCTTTTCCAGGCAAACATGAGTTACTCTGGCATTCAAAAGTATTCACATTAATCCACAAAACCACATCACCATCACCTTCATGCTTCTCCAGCCAGTCATTGTTAACTACTCTGGCAGTTCAAAGTATTCACAACATTGATCTCAGAAACCACACTTCCATTGTCTCACAGCTCTTCCTAATTTGTTCACATTCCAAGACTCACTGTCAAACAATAGAACAGGTTGTATATAATATTTCAGTATTCCATTTTTGACATTTCATGGGAGTAACTTTTTATGACAGATGCTCTTAATTTCTGTACACCTTGCAGAAGTTAATCATTGCATGTCAGCTGGAAATGACAAAATAGAATGTTCAGTCTAAATTTCACAGTTAGAAAACCAGCTCACAAATGAATGTTTATAGTATGTGGGTGTTGATATCTTGTTATAGTCCATTGTCTGTGGCGTTGGTGATTATGTCTGTCCACTACTCTCTGTCTCGTCTGTTACCAACCATTTCTTATACTGCCTGGTGTTAGACTGTCCAGCATCTTCTCTCATGCTCTCCCCCTGACTCTCTTCCCCTCCAGCTTCCCCATTATGAAGACATACTCCAGCTTTTTCCTTATCTTGATTTGTCCAAAGAATATAGACTGTCTTCTTGTGATGTGAGTAACCAGTTTTCTTTGTGAGTTTACTTTCTTCAAGATATCTTCGTTGGTCTTTATATCCATCCACAGAATTCTCATCATTCTTCTGTGAAACCACATCTCTGCAGCTTTCACATAATTCCTCACTTGTCTGCTGGTTGTCCATGATTCACTTCCATACATCAAGAATGGCTCAGTATCCATCCATCATGTGCCATGCTGATAAGCGTGGGCGGTCATGTTTTGCCATCTCACTTGATCACCAGAGTCGTGGATCAGCTCCGTGATTTTCTTAGCATCTGTAAAGAAGGTAGTTTGCCATTGATTTCCTTCCAGCAGTGACCATACTGGTCAGTGACCGTAGCCATTGTCTCCTCAAAAAAGAGATCCTCTGCCTACCGTCGTGAAGGTGGAGACCATAACTTACAACTATCTGTATAGGGGCCGGTCGTTCAGAAAGCAATGGCAAACTACTGAACGTAACACTTGCCTAGTACATCAACAGCAGCTGAACATGCTGGTGTTGACTGCAACGTCTCGTAAGGGATACGCAACACTACCTGATGGACATTTTAGACTGGGTCTACCTGATGGATATTTTAGACTGGGTCAACCTGATGGACATTTTAGACTGGGTCAACCTGATGGATATTTTAGACTGGGTCTACCTGATGGACATTTTAGACTGGGTCAACCTGATGGATATTTTAGACTGGGTCTACATAGCCGGCGGTGTGGCGAAGGGGTTACGAATGCAACTCGTAATCTCACATAGTCATTTGAAACACAGCTGTGGGCGATTTGGAAACAAATTGCCTTGCGTTGGTTTCCATTCTGTGGTATGAGTGCTGGTTGTTTAGAAAGCAATGGCAAACTACTGAATGTAAACTTGCCCAGGCATCACAAACAGCCAAATAATGCTGGAGTTGACTGCTACTTCCTGTAAAGGATATGCAACTAAATTTAAAAAAAAAAAAGAACTTAATTGCAAGCTCTTGGTAAAAATAAACTACATAAATCATAGGACCATAAATGTCAAGCCTGCAAGAGCAGCCATTTTTAAATAACCCATTGGTATCTTTGAACCAGGTAGCTGATGCAGATGAAGATTAAGTAGTTTGCCTGAGGGACAGGCTGTTTCAGTTTGTGACAGATTTTCTGTCATAATGCATTTAAGACAAAAGGCAAAGGTAATTCCTTCACAGATACTATCACATAAGTATGAAGTGCTCAGGGTTTCGCACAGTCTAGGTTACGACTTTGTGTTGTGGTGGTAGTCTCCTTTTTCTGCGGTCTTTCCTTTTCTCTAGCCTAGAGGAAGGTAAAATATTTTATGGATGGGTGCATCAACATGATTCTGTGACTCTCTGAAATCAGTCTCACTAAAATGATTCTGTCAATTGATTTTGAAACACTCAAATAAATAAAAATAATTCTGTGTCTTGGGTTCAAGGAGTTGTATAAAAATGATCTTGAGAATGAGTTTTGAGTGGGTTATCTGTTATCTAACCGAAAGTCAAAGTAAAGAGCAAGGATCAGTTAGAGGTGAAAACAGTGGTGATCTGTTGCCACTAGACCAGGTGAAAACAGTGGTGATCTGTTGCCACTAGACCAGGTGAAAACAGTGGTGATCTGTTGCCACTAGACCAGGTGAAAACAGTGGTGATCTGTTGCCACTAGACCATGTGAAAACAGTGGTGATCTGTTGCCACTAGACAAGGTGAAAACAGTGGTGATCTGTTGCCACTAGACCATGTGAAAGCAGTGGTGATCTAGTGTCACTTTGCCATATGAAAACTGGTGATCTAGTATCACTTGATCAGATGGAAACTGGTGATCTAGTGTCATGTGACCAGATGAAAACAGTGGTGTGATCTAGTGTGACAAGATAAAAACAGTGGTGATCGAAGTGTAACAAATTGGGTACGCAGGCCCATCTTACATTCGGCCCTTCCAATCACTCATCTTTCATTCATCAGTGCATAGTGCATTCACATAGGAAAAAAAACATTGTCAAATGTATGTTGTAAGCATAAACAATGGATGTTACCATGTTATGAGACAAATCCCCCACCCACCCACCCATCTCCTATCCATCCGCGTGTCCCCCACACACACACATCCACCACCCAATCACACACATACCAACAGGCACATACATGACCCCATCCATCCACGCATCCCCCAACCAACACATCCCAAACACACCCCCACATACATCATCTCCCTACCCCCACACACACATCTCCCACCCACCACACATCCCCCCACTACACATCCTCCACCCACAGACACACCCAGGCACACATGCATGCAACCACCCATCCATACCCACCCACACGCACACATCCTCCACCCATCCCATAACCCACCAACAATCACCCACCCACATATCCTCCACCACCCACCCACACACCCCTAAACACTCAGTCAAACACACATCCCCCAACCACATTTCCAACACCCACCAACTCACATATCCTGCACTTACCCACACACAAAACCCGAACCCACCCATACATCCCCCACTTGCACACATATCACCCACCACACAATCGCCCTCACCCACACATCCCGCACCCACACATCCACTCCCACCCCCAACCTATACACACTCACCCTCCCACACATCCTCCACCCACCCACTCGCCAACCATCCCACCCCGATCTCCAAACCCCAATCACACATCCCTTAACTACACATCTCACCACCCATACACTCACATACACACACACATCTCCCCACCCATACACACATCCTCACCCATCAACACATCCCTCATCCAAAAACACACACCAACCACCCACACATACCCACCACCCACATATACCCCACCCACACACACATCCGCCTTCCTACCCACACACACATCCCCCACCCATACACTCATCTCTCACACACATCCACCCACTCACGTACTCATCTATCAACCACTCACACCCACACATCACCCACCGACCCATCAACACATGCATCTCTCATCTACCCTCCCACTTACACACACCCAACCACCCAGCCAAACACACATCCCCCATCCTCACATACATCCTTCATCCACCCGCACATCCCACACCTCCCCCATCCCACACAACACCCCATCCATAAACGCATCCTCCCACACCCCTCACATGCATTCCCCATACAATCCCCGCCCACACATCTCTCACCCACACACACAAATCTCTCCACCCACCCACACAACCCCCACCTACAAACATCCTTACCAGCCACACATACATCCTCCACCCACTCACATTTATCCCATCCACACTCACACACTCAGACCCACACAGACATATCCCACTCACAGACACACCCCACACCCATCCCCTACACCCATCCCCCACACCCATCCCCCACACCCATCCCCCACACCCATCCCCCACACCCATCCGCAACCCACACACATCTCACACACATCCATTCACCCACCCAAATACACATTCCCTACCCACACCCCAACCAACCAACACCCACATACTTCCAACCATCGTCCCAAATATCCCCCCCCCCCCACACACACACACACATCCCTCATACACATACATCACCACCGACCACACATCCCTTCACCCATTCACACATCACGCATCAACCTACACACATCCCCCACACACAACCCCTCCACACATACATCCCCCCACACACACATCCCTCACATACACACCCACACACATCCTCACATCTAGACACATACATGATGCCTCACATGATCACTGAAACTAATAAGAACAAACTCCCACACTTTACACACAGTTGAGACACTGACGATTGTCGTGAGCATTCTCGCAATAATTGTAAGAAATGGAAAAAAAAAACTTGTACATATACATTGTGTTGC